>JASAND010008676.1:0-30866 GCA_030248195.1 Trissonchulus latispiculum
TTGAGAATTTTAAGAGTTACGCCAGAGCGGCGTAAATTTGAGTTTTTGGCCTACGTTTTACATGTATTTACGCCGGATAACGGTAATATACCGCTATCCGGCGTAAATATGAAAAATTGACAATGTTCAGAGTTACGCCAGAGCGGCGTAAATTTGGCTTTTTCGCCTATGTTTTACATGTATTTACGCCGGATAACGGTAATATACCGCTATCCGGCGTAAATATGAAAAATTGAGAATTTTAAGAGTTACGCCAGAGCGGCGTAAATTTGGCTTTTTCGCCTATGTTTTACATGTATTTACGGCGGCTAACGGTAATATACCGCTATCCGGCGTAAATATGAAAAATTGAGAATTTTGAGAGTTACGCCAGAGCGGCGTAAATTTGACATTTTCACCTATGTTTTACGTGTGTTTACGCCGGATAACGGTAATATACCGCTATCCGGTGTAAATATGAAAAATAGACAAATTTAAGAGTTACGCCAGAGCGGCGTAAATTTGGCTTTTTCGCCTATGTTTTACATGTGTTTACGCCGGATAACGGTAATATACCGCTATCCGGCGTAAATATTAAAATCGCCTATATTTACATATATTTACGCCGGATACCGGTAATATACCGCTATCCGGCGTAAGTATGAAAAATACGCCATAGCGGCGTAAGTCTGAATTCTTCGATCATAGGCTATTTACGCCAGTCACTGAAAAAAACAAGGCCCTTCGGGAATAAAGAAATTTGTTTTTAAGGTTATCTCGCTACTGAGGATATATATGTGCTTATTGCAGTTGTTGTATGTCTTTGTCGTTCCATGATGTTTAATAAGGAGATAGCTCTTCGGGAATGAAGGTCTTCGTTAGTGGAGGCATTTTGAATTATGTGCACTGTAAATGGTTGCTATCAAGTGCAATCATAGAAAGGTGCCGGATAGCAGTTTCGTTAATTTTATAAATAGTTTGCAGCCAGCTAATTGATTGCTTCATAGCATTCCAGGTTGTGCACATTAGTTATTTTCAAAGCTCGAATCATGCTGCACAAATTTGAAAAGTTGTGCAGTAGATTGGCACAACTATTAGCTAGGGTGCCGGATAGCAGAGTTGGGCCTCTACGTTTATTGATTTCGATCGGTGCTTTTATGTGTTTATATGTACAATTTACGCTTTTATTGATTCACAGTACTCGAAGTTAGTCATGTCTAGATTGGTGGGCCAATTCGACGCGACGACTTCGAGTACTGTGAATCAATAAAAGCGTAAATTGTACATATAAACACATAAAAGCACTGACCGAAATCAATAAAAGTAGAAATTGTTCTACGAAATTCATCAACATTACTCCAACATTCAGACGACTTTGTGCAAGCTCGGTATAAGCTACATCTGAGGTTGAGGCTTACAACGAACTTAGACCATTAATTAGGGTAGAGTTAAACAGGTTGATCTATACTCACATTCAACGCTGCAAACAGTTCCTTGACGACCCACTTATCGAAAAGATTATGGATGAGCATGTAGATAATGAACACGAATTTTCTAATGAGGAGGCCCTAAAGCGAGCAATTGAAAAGAACATCGACCTAGATACAGTTGTGGAGAATAGCTCTAGCAGGAACTAGTGAATCTTAGTACTTATGCAAATGAGATATGCACAGGTTTGTTAATGATAGTTGTATTATTTAATTAATAAATTAATGCTGCGTTTTATTTTATTTAGTGTCTACTTAGGGGATTGATCCGACATCACACACCACCGGTAATCACCTGCAACCTTCGGGTTTGATCTTAATTTAAAGAAGACAACGTAGTTTATTTGTTCTCGTAGAGTCAAACTTCACATGTGGCGACCGTGTCATGTGGTAGATGTCGGATGTTTCCCCTGAATAGTAGACCTTTAGCAGCAATTTATTAATTTCATAAAATATGACCTATTATTATTAGATTAGTTTTGCTTAATACCATAGAATGTTATGGATGCCCGTGAACTTTCTGGATGGGTTAAGCCCCAAATTTTTTCCAGTTTAGGAGCCGACTTCGAACATTTCCAGCTAGTAGTGCAAAGTAAAATAACGACCACGTTTCTGAGTTTGCACCAGAGTTTTAGAGCAATTGGAGACTCGCAGGCGGAAAATGGGGTGTGGCCCAGCACATGTTCGCTTGACGACCAAGACTTGGAAAAAATGAAAACTTTAGTGGTATCACAAGAAATGAATGCTTCGTTTTTTAACAATATAGATGAACTTTTGTATAGCTGGCTCTCGAAGTCGAGTTTTGGAAATTGTGTGGAGGAACCATTTTTGATTGATTTTTCTTGTAGTGTTGAGGATACACTCAAAACTGATGGTTTTGTAAATGAGGCTGACACTTTCCCAGGATTTCCTCCTATTTCAAAAGAGGGGGTATGCACCAGAGATCTTATTGATTTTTTCGACTGAATCGGTAATTTTTCCTGAATGGGTTTCACCTGTAACAAACATAACCGAACCACCACAACCCTTGACTTCTTCAAAGGGGGGGGGGGGGTAAGCCCCCTAACCCCTAGTGATTTGACTCTACATTGTGAAATTCTCCAACCACCTTTGATTAAGGTGCGTCATCCCCTGGATTCCTCTCAATTTTCGAACGAGGTGGCAAATTCTGTTTTCAATCCTGTTGTTTTTCAAACCGCCGGTCCAGTTTTGAGTGAAGAGCATAATAAATTTGATAC
The DNA here is from genome assembly GCA_030248195.1 of Trissonchulus latispiculum. Taxonomy (NCBI): domain Eukaryota; kingdom Metazoa; phylum Nematoda; class Enoplea; order Enoplida; family Ironidae; genus Trissonchulus; species Trissonchulus latispiculum. The sequence continues at coordinate 2,705 of JASAND010008676.1, forward strand.
TATAGCAATTTTGCACTTTTGCTGCTTTAGCCTCAGCTACATGTTTTTGTCAAAAGGATTTTCCAGGTTCTGGTTCCTCATCAATATTTTGTATTTTGTTTGCTTTTACTGCTTAATACGTTTATATTTTTATTCTATATTTTAGCAGCCTCAATTCGACACCTTTGTTTCAGCTCCTCCTCTGTTCACGCATTTTTTCTTTTTTGATCCGTGAACTCAGATATCTTGAATCCTTTATTCATATTCAATCAGTTTAGACACCACTTGGGCTATGGTTTGATCCTTGGATTTGGTTCAGGATCCTATCATCGGAAATTTTCAGGTTGTTTCGTTTTTTCTTTCACTTTTTGGAATTAATAAAAATGATTAAATGAGTCTCTGGTAGTTATTTTGACGTGGCAATATCTGCTTGTCTTTGCGTTTAAATATTTAGATTCAAAATTAAGTAATACTTTCATTTCGCGTTAATATCTTGACATTTTCAAGTAACATATCTTTTGGAGTGTTAAATTGCGGGCCGCTCTGGTATTCGCACACCGTGGAGGTGGGCCGCACGCTCTTTAACATTCGTTTTCCTTTTGATTCCGTTTTATTTAGCCTTTGAGATTCTCTTTGATAAGCACAGGCCTATGGGGTTTCTCCTCCGCTAAGCGGGGCCGCGTTTCTCCCATCGGTTCTGGAGCTACTAAAGTCATAGGTGGGGCTGTAACTATGTGTCGTCAGTATATTGTTTTGTTAATTTTGCCATTTTCTAATCATGATTCTTTTGTGCTTTATATGATTGCCTTAATTTTTGTTTTTGTGTGTTTTAGTTAACCTTGTTGCTATGCCGGTGCCGACCCCCCCTTCCTCAGTGACGGGTGTGCTCCCCAGGAGTCGTGTCAGCTGGTTTGGGATGGACTTTACCGGCCTTTGCTTTGGTGCGCCGGGCTGGCGCGGTGCTCTACTTCCATGTCGTCCGGTCGGTGGTTGTTGGTGCCGGGTTCCTACTGGTTCTACTACGTAGCAAGCCTCTGGGCGCTTGGGTTGGCCATGTTCTGGCTTTGGCTGGTTGGTCTGCTGGCCCACAGTTTGGGTTCGACCTGGTTGGTCGTTCTTTTTGGACTTTTCTGGCGCACAGTGCTTTGTGCGACTGTTATCTGGTCGGGCGCCTGGTGCTTGTGGCCTACCTGGCCGCCCTGGTGACATTGGAAGTGTTCTGCTTCCATTTGTTTGGTTGCCGTGCCGACTTGTGGGGGTGCTCTGCCTCTGCGGTTGGTTGCCATCTTCGTCGGCGCCATGTGGCTCTGGCTTTCTTGGCCTTCTGTTGTTGGCAGGCCCTGTTGCTTTGGGTTGTCAGGGCCTTTGCGGTCTTTACGGGTTTCTACCTCTGGAGCCTGTCAACTGGCTCCCGGAACTGGGTCTGGTGTTCTTGGTCTACTTCCCGCCGTTGGGGTGCTGGGTCAGGCGGTGCACGGCTTGTTTGGCCACAATTCGTGCCTGTTCCCGGTCCCGCAGAACTGGGTGTTCCGGTTTGGGTTAGCTCTGGACTTGGTGACGTTGGCCAGGAGGCCTCGTGAGGCCTGCTACGGTTCGCCTGGGTAGGATCCGGCTGTATGGACTTTTGGCTGGAAGACGTTATGAATGTAAAAGCAACTGTTTGCGGTGCTGGGGAGAAAACCGCCAGTGTCCCCTCCATTGCACACCCGTGACGCTCTCCCCCATCCCAATTTTGTGTGATTTTGTTGTTTAATCATTGTCTTGGTGATTGGTTTTTCGGGTTCTAATATCTTGGTTGTGATTTGAGGGGAGGGAGCCGTAGGGATTAAATTTCAAAAGTGGGTTTCGTTTAGATTAATTTTTGCTTACTTTTCATTGGGGTGCCCGCTACCTCGGCTTAGCCGTTGTAACTGAAATAGGTATTCAGCTGTTAATTGTACTAATTTTTTGCCAAAATTTGAAGCTATGTTCTGTATTGCTGTCCTTTCTGTAAGTATTTACTAATGTTGCATATATCATCCATGGTTGCAATTCTATATTGTTTGTTTTTTGGTTTTGTTTCTTAGCATTTTTGTTTTCGTTGGTGCTCGCTGCACAATACAACCTCTTGTGTTCCGCGCTGCCTTGGTCGGGATCTTGTATCTTTTGAAATACCTAGAAACTGTCGTTTTTGTAGCTAGCATGTGTTGTAGTAAGTTGTAATCAATAATAGTAATGTGGTGTTAATGTAGCTAGTTTCTCTGTAGTTCGTAGTAGTAACCATGTGTTGTAATAGTAATAGTAATGTGAATACGTAGTAGTAATGTGCGTAGGTAGTGATCCTGTTCTTTGTAGTTTTATTGTAGGTTGGCCAGCCTGTTGTGAAGCTGTGTTTCATTTTATTTGTACCTAATTTCTAACTGGCAGTTTTATCTATACTAGTACGTAGTTTAGTTTTGGGTAACTCCAGTTTATCATTTTTGTTTAATCGTGTCAATCCGTCCGAGGTCGCCCGGTTCAAAAGAGGGGGTATTATGTGGAGAATAGCTCTAGCAGGAACTAGTGAATCTTAGTACTTATGCAAATGAGATATGCAAATAAGATACATTATATATATGTTTGATTGCACTATGGGTGGGTCATTGTGTACATGCGCTTGATTATTATGGCTCACCCTAATTCCAAGGTTTGTTAATGATGTTTGTATTATTTAATTAATAAATTAATGCTGCGTTTTATCTTATTTAGTGTCTACTTAGGGGATTGATCCGACATCACACACCACCGGTAATCACCTGTAACCTTCGGGTTTGATCTTAATTCAAAGAAGACAACGTAGTTTATTTGTTCTCGTAGAGTCAAACTTCACACAGTGGTACTACCAGAGAAAATAGAAGGCTACGAAGACGAGGAAGGGCTAGAATAAAAACAAATTAGATTGAAAGTGCATAAATGGGTAAATTTCCTTCGGTACGGTGTAGGTTCGGGGTTTACTCGGTGTTTACTCGGAGTAGGTTCGGAGTAATTTAGGAGTGACTCAAGGCACAATTTCAAGGTTGGTAATAAGACAAGGACCAAAATTCGGGCAAACAGGAAAGTTAAGAACACAACAGGTTAAGTGTTATTTAGGAGTGACTCAGAGTATGAAATTATGGTAAGGAAAAGTTGAGGTTGGGATGGAAAAGTCAAGCAAATATTATGTAAAATTATGTTCTAGCAGGGTTGGTATACAATAGGAGTGACTTTAATCTAAAGTCAACGGAAATTCATAGAAAATGGCGTGAAGCAAGGCATAACAAAGGGTAAAATATGGAAAGAAACGGTCAAAATAAGTGATTGGCGGTGATGAGTAACTCTAACCAAGGCGAGTTGGGTCTAGATGTGTAGGTCTTGGCGAAAGGAATCTAACGGTGTTTGTTTCATTAAAATCGGCTCAGGATTAAGAAAGTTAGGAGTGGTCAAAGAATATCCCTTATAAAAAGCAATTAACCATCAATCAAAAATGACACCTTCAAATAACACCTGTCACTTAGTCCAAGTTTAAAAACCACTGCTGAAAACTTAACACAAACCTGTTTGGAGAGGGAGCGTGCATAAAAACAAAGGGAGTACTGTTAGATTCAAAACTTAAACCTTCCTACCACTTACTCACCTTCCCAAAAAACTTACCTGCACTAATTAACTCACCCGGATAATTACCTAATTAATACTATAAGACTAATTAACACTTAACACCAAAGCCCCGGTAGCTGGCTAAAAAAGTATAAAAGGCGAGAAAAATTTGGATCCTTGTCACTTGGCCCCGAGTCGTCGTAGAGAGCGGCGGGCTCAAAAAAGAAGGGAAAGAAAAAATAAATTTGTGTGAATGTGAGATGTTTGCCAGTGGGGTGTGGGGTGGAGTTTGAAGGTTAGAAGTTGTACTGTTTCCTGTTTTAGGTTGAAATGGTACATAAAAAGGAAGCCGAAAAGGCATAATGAGAGTAAGTTTAAAATTCAAGAGTAACTAAATTCAACTAAAAAGCTAGGAAAACACATCACGTGACAAGACAAACTGACCAATCAAGGAACACACCAATGCTCAAAGCTATCAGACAAGCAAACCTCAAAAACACATAAAAGCATTCAACTTCTAAACATTAAAGACATAAAAACAACCACCAAAATCCTATCTTTTACGCCATATCCACTCCCCTATCCCGTATCCCAACCCAGGACTACTGTACATATTGTATATAATTATGGTGTATATGAACGCTTTAAAAACCAAAAAAATCAGAATTAGAAAATAGAAAAAATAAAAACCCAAAAAAACCACTAATGGGCCGACGCCGGGTCCCAAGCCCCGGGGGGAACACAGAGGGATGGTGATATTACAGGGTGAAGCAAGAGGGTGGGCTATGGGTTGATGAGAGCTAACGAAGAGGAGGGTGGAGACGAAGGGTGACAAGGTTCAATAAAAAGGGTAGTGGTCCGGAAACTGTGGGAAGGTTATCTCAGTCCAGGGATTGGTGGTTGAAACGTGCACCCTATACTACTCCCGAGCACTACTAAAGCACTAAGAAAAAGTTGAACATTGTTGAACACCTCAAAGCACCTCAAAAGCACAAAAGCCCATGAACCGGAAAAGCACAAAATACAAAGCATTGTGCTTTAGACGTCTCTTAAGGTGGTGATTCTTTGGTCACATAAAGTTTGCACCATTATTACTCATTCATTACTTGGAGTCAAGAAGCCATTTTTATATCAAAATGTAGCTTGGCATTTTCTCTTTTTTATGCATGCCACGAAACTAATGTTGCTTTTCTAAAATATTTTTAACACATTTTAGAAGAAGTAATAATTTTCCAGAATTTTTGCCGACTCAAGTAAATTTTTTCGCGAGACATCGGTTATATCATTCGATACCTCCATCAAATAGCTGGGGACGATTTTTTATTTATTGTGAAATCACTCTTCGTTATAGAGAAATAAGCTGAAATGTGTGCGTAACCTGTATTTTGCCTACTTTTTCCAAATTTGTCAAGCGATTACTTTAGCTAGAAAGCAGCAATCGGGATTCGGGGTAACTAAAAAATCGTCCCTGGGTATATTTGTGCAGAACACATTTGTTCAGTAGCAGCCCTCCACCTTGCATGGTGAATGCTCCACAATCTTTGGAAAAAATTGGTCGTGTTTTTGCAAAAACTACATTTTTCATGATAGCAGCCTACAGGATAGCAGTTGGAAGAAAAGAATATCATGCGTCGGCTAATTTACCCCTATGAAACCCTCAGATCGGCGCCCTTAGTTGCCCTTAGTTTAATTTAAAGGCTTGCATCGTTAAATAAATGATGCATTATTTGATTTCTGGAGAAATGACAAGTTTTCGACGCCAAAACAAGAAAATAGGCTATACCTCACGGTAGAGAAAAGCTAGAACTTTGCATTAAAAAGCAAAAATATGAAGCTCAACGGGATCTTTCGAATGCGTATAGTCATATCTGTATAGCTGCTGCCAAACTTTTAGAAATTGGGAAAAACTGCCCTGGGGCCTGTTGCATAAAATTCAATAGTATTAACTATTGAACTATTAGACTTTCGATTCAACAGTACTGAACTTCCTGTTGCATAAAACGCTATTTAACTTGAGCGCTATTGAATTTCAATAGTTCAATAGTAGTTGTAGCCGTTAACTTTCCCACGACCCATATTATATGATACACACAAAACCATATAACCATACATAAGCAACATAACGATAGCGGTATAACTTCGGCACTTTTGAACAGTGAGAACGTTCTGTTTGTTACAATTTGAGCGTTTCCTCAATGAAGCTGACTGAAAGCCGAAAAATCGCTTTGGCTTAATTGGTTGTTGTTAATTGATTAGTGTCAATTAATTGAGTTATATAGTTTTGCTGAAAACCATGTTTGTCAATTCCTTTGCGTATGATTTGAAGATTTGAACTTTTCCCTTACTTTTGCTTGAACAAATTGCTCTTATTGAACACATGTTATACAACTCCATCTTGGTCAATTCTACGTTAAAGTAAACAAAAACAATAATTCGTGGATGGAACACAATACGGATAAAACTACTATTGAAGCAACAAATTAAGATGTGCGAGAGTCAGCAAAGGAATAGAGCACCCTGCAGGCACTCAAGCCAAGCAGGAGCACGTAATTTTCAAAAGTTTAACGATTTGGTGGATTCTTGCAATAAACATTGCAGACAAACATCCAAAGAAATCTGATTAAAATCTAAATTGACAAATTTGCTTAAATTAAGACTATTTCCATTGTCCAAACTGTAGTCAATTAAGATTTTAATCCATTTGGTGGAATCATAACATAAGTTTATTCCAGCCAAACAATTTGTTTCTAAAAAAGAAATTTGTTTAAAACACCCTAAAATGTGAAAAATTGGCGACTATTGAAAAATAATTGTCCAACTATGAGTGCGCACCCACTCATAGAAAATAAAGCAATTTTCAATAGTAATAGTTCAGTAGTGTTGGTTCTTATGCAACGAGCTCTGTTGAAATCCACTATTGAACCATTATTGAAACACTATTAACTATTAGTTCGATTGTAGTTCATTAGTATTGAATTTTATGTAACAGAAACTACTATTGAACTGTTGACTATTGAACTATTGAAACACTATTAGACTACTATTGGTGTTTTATGCAACAGGCCCCTGACCGGAACTCTCGAATTATTATTTAGTAAGAATTAATTAACGAATCTCGTATTTCGGAAAGTTTCGTCAAATTTCATCTTCATTTACGCCGCCAACCAACAATATGTGCCCAAAAGGAATCGCCACCTTAAAGGTGAGCATGAACCGGAAAAGCACAAAGCACTTCGAGCATGAACCGGGCTTTAAGGTGGTGATTCCTTTTGGGCACATATTGTTGGTTGACAACGTTAATCAAGATGAAATTTGACGTAACTTTCAGAAATACGTTAGTTTAGCATTCTAACACCCTCCGCGCAATTCCGATTCAAAAATTCGAGATTTCAGGTCAGGGCGGTTTTCCCCAATTTCTGAAAGTTTGGCAGCAGCTATACAGTTATGTATGACTATATGCATTCGAAAGATCCCGTTGAGCTTCATATTTTTGCTTTTTAAAGCAACGTTCTAGCTTTTCTCTACCGTGAGATATAGGCCCGTATTCATAAAGCGCTGGTATCCATACCAGTGGTACCCAGACAACTGGTATGGATACCAGTGGTTTGAAAACCAATTGGTTACTTAACCGAATTCACAAAGCTCTGGTTTTCTAACCACGGTTTGCATACCAGTGGTATGGCGGGAATAGGAAAAACCCTTTCATGTTCAGCAGTGGTATGCATACCACTGGTACCCTTCAAATGAACAGGATACCAGTGGTGTCCCTTATAATAATCTGTTGTACAAATAAAATGAAAAAGTATTAATTAACGAAAGAATTATATTTAAACTGGTTTAAAACTGCTATATTTGTTTTGATTTATATGTTTGAATTGCAAATTGCGTTTCGGAAAGAATTGCAAATTACTCTAATTCAGAGGCCTAAATAAAAATTCTAACTCCAGGGTTCCGTAGTACTTGAACTGGTGGTTCCACTGATAACAATGGTTTCATTGTGTTTTTCCAGTTTCGAGATCTTTTTGGCGCAAAAATGGACATTTTTAGCAAAATTTTTAAAATTTCGGTTTTTTCGAATACTTGGCTAAATTCCGACAACAGTATAGTCCTAAATTGCCTATTTTCTATTCCAACTTGTGCATTCATGTCTTCGGATCTATTTGCAGCATGAATTATGCTGATAGATGCGTCCAGTACTTCTCAGCCTGCCAAACGGGACCCTCGAGCCCCGGATTTCACAAAACAGGGATTTTTAAAATTTTTCAAAATATGACATATACATCAATCGAAAGCGCCCATTGCAGGAATGAATTCGGATCAAGTAAACAATCTCCCCCCCAAATTCTCAAGTAAACTATCTCCCCCCCAACGCTATAAATCTTTCAGAGCTTAACCAATTTAGCTCAAATTTTGTGTGGATGCATTCCAACACATGTCAGATTGCTTGGTAATAAAATTTTAAAATTTTAAAAAATTTAAATTTTTAAGTTTTTAAGGGGGGGCCAAGGGGAATCAAAAAATTTTTGTCGTCAATTTTGCTGAAACATTGTATATAGGGGTTTTCGGGGTCGTAGAACACGAATCTGAAGTTCGTCTTTCGATTCAGCTTTCCGTTAGCTCAGTATAAGCTAACGTAGTAAGCTTAAGATGTAAGCTTATGCTGAGCTAACAAAAAGCTGAATCGAAAAACGGACTTCAGATTCGTGTTCTACGACCCCGAAAACCCCTATATACATTGTTTCAGCAAAATTGACGACAAAAAATATTTTGATTCCCCTTGGTCCCCCCTTAAAAAACTTAAAAATTTAAATCTTTTAAAATTTTAAAATTTCATTACCAATCAATCAGACATGTGTTGGAATGCATCCACACAAAATTTGAGCTAAATTGGTTAAGTTTTGCTAAAGTTAACATCAAGTAAACTATCTCCCCCCCAATTGAGGCTGGGTTCTCATAGAACTATGGGCCGGAAATGCTTCTATTTTAAGTTAACCGCTGTTAAATGTTTCATTACATCAGGAGGAACAAGAGCCTTGTTTCTCCGAGAAATTCTTTAGAGAAGCTTCTGATCAAGCCCATCCGGCTGGAAACTGTACGAAAACGCTTTTCTTAACACGTTCGCAACAATTACCATTTTGGAAGGACTTCCCCTCAAACATTTGATTTTTTACAGTAACTTAGCTAATTTTTTAGAAAAAGCTTAGGAGGGAGTTTTACAGCTTGATTATGTTTTGCATTCACATTAAACAAATGCTATAAAAATATGTCTTCTGCACAAACAAATCATTTTCCAGTCTCTTGGAAACGCATAACAAGTGTAGGTCACCGGTGACCTACGTGTTTGAGCGGAAAAGCTTATGTAGGTCACCGGTGACCTACTATGTGTTGAACGTGTTAATATATAGTTTTTAAAGGTGTATAACAAAATAAGCTAAAAACATAGAGTTGATTTGCGAAAATTTGCCTCAGCTGGCTGCAGCACCCTTGTGCTCGCGCTCATATTCAAATTGCACACACTTGATGGCTCGTAACTTACGGAGAACTGAACAAAACAACTCAAAATTTAAACTTGATATGCACGGCATATGTGGCTAACTTATCTGTGAAAACGAGCGAAATCCGTAGCCTAAAAATTTTTCATGATGGACCCCCCCTTAAGGTGCTGGTTCGGGTATTTGCAGCAAATTTTGAAAGACTGTAATTTGCTCAATTTTTGGCGTTCAACGATAATTTCTTATCAATTCAAAGCTTAGAATGTGCTTGTTACAGCTACATACAGCCAACTCTTCGGCTTGAACAACATGAAATTTGAACAACAAATTGCGATAACATGAAAACAATTTTTGAACACGGATTTCTCGAAGTGTGGGAAAGCTATAGAAAAGCGACCAGTTCAGGCTTCAAAAGAAACGTCTTCGCAAGGGCTATTTTTTCTGAAATTGTTTAACAAGTAAAGAATCTCTAGGTTTTGAGAAAAACGTAATTTTGTCCGATTTTTGTCAAAATTTTCAAGTTTGGACGTTTATTTCTCTCGAACTGAAAGACAAAACGCAAAACCATGAAAAATAGCCATGACAATTGTCTCAAAAATACGTGTGCACAGCCGTTTTTCAACTGATTGCATGAGTTGAGAGAAATCCGTGTTCAAAACAATCTAGTTGAGGTTTCAAAATTTCACATTTTCGCTGCTGTGCGAAGGCTGAGAAGCCGCAGAGCTCTCCGTTGGACATGGCATGTCCTTTAGGACTACAAATATGGACAATACGTGACCGACGGACCAAGGCTGTTGAAGCTGTCGAAATCTTGCAATATTTGATTTTTCGAAAAATGGCCGGTTTTGGACCTCGAAAATCAATTTTCGCTGTTATCTCTTAAACCTTAACGAATCGAAGAATACTAAGAATCAAGAGCGAAGTTGTAGGTCTTGGTGAGAGGATTCGAATGACTATAAGTTCATCTTTGTAGGGTGGCCACAGTGCAAGTTATGGCGGATTAAAGCTAATCTCTCCAAAACTCAAATTTTCAAGCCGCGATTTTTCTGAAATGTTTTATAGGCTAAATAATGTAATTGTAGCAAATTTGAACGAATTTCAACGATAATTGCGCTCTTAAAGCCCAAAAATACACGAACCCGAACCAGCACCTTAAGTGGTTATTCCCTTAAGCTCGAGAATACGGTAGCACAGACACAATACCTGCCTACAAATGCGACGGTTCTACTCTATGTTTCAACAACAAAACACAACATTTAATAAAAATAAATCAGATAAAAAACATTATTCATCAGGATCAAGATTAATGTTTGAACCGAATTTGCCATAAAGTTCCAACTTCAATTGGTTCATCTGAGATTTGATGTCATCGTGTCGGAGCTGCAAATCTGTGATTTCCTCTGAAAACATTAACAGTCAATTAGCAACATTGACATCAGTTAGGTAACATTAACATTAATAACTGTTAAAGCATGATTGACCGGAATGGGCTTACACTGTCAGAAGACTTCATGAAACCTCGAAATTTCTGAGGAAGTTGTATTTACATAGGTACGTTAATTAAGTGTTTATACCAAGTCAATTTATATTTAATAGTAAGTCAATATGTAACAAAACATAAAAACAAAATCTAAGACGTGCATGCTCAGTTTATAAAAAAAGAATGCAAGAGCCGTTTTGTTACCGTGGCATGGAGTTAATAGAAGAATAGCTCTGTTATTCCTACCTTGCAATCAATGGACTTAACAATTTACAATTAACAATGGCCAGATTACGTTAACGTTATCATAGAAACTCACTTTCAAGACCAGACTTCACTGATTCCAGCTTCGACTGAACTGAATCGACAGTGTAATCAACAAAGACTGATCCAATTTGAAATGTGGAAACAGAAGACCGAATGTTAAGGAAACTAATTAACATTTCAGTATAAAAACCATACATAACAGACACACATTGGCATGGATTTTTGTGCAAAATACTGTGTTGCTGCGGCTTTATCAATCGAGCAATCAAATTAAATTTACACAATGAAATATCTAGCCACATATTAGCAAGAACTAATCTGAAAAATTTCAAGCCTATAAATTCTTCAAAAGCTCTAACATGTAGCTTTAGGCTGCCGACGCCGGCCACAGACCCTTCCTTTCTAAGATTTTTTGAACTATATACTTGTTCCGCACTGTGGTAGCCCTGTTATAACAATTCGTTGCAAAATAGTGCGTCTGCTGTTCCGTATTGCTCACCGCCACTGCCCATAATTGTTCAATGAAAAATGTGACCAGAAATACTTAAAATTTAGAATGTTTGGGCACCCACCTCAAGGTGAGTGGGACAAGCCCAAAAAGTCGGAACTCGACGCGCCCTCCACTAAAGTGAACCCAGTTTAATGCCTTGCATAAGTTACAAGCTTACCAAATGTGGCACTAAACTTTACCTGCAATAATCAGCACAGAAGTTTCTAAGTTTTGTTACTCAGAATTAATGAATTAATTTAACAAACAAAAAGTTATCACTGAGGATTTACTGTAATTTAAAATATTTCTAACACAAACCCCTGGCGGCTAGCTTCCCTTAACCTCAGGGCCCAGAACACTACAATCGATCTGTTGGAAAAACTCGGTGAAATTAAAAATTTAACATCAGTTAGATGCACAAGAACAAGAGCAAAGGAACATAGCGTCTAAAATTGTTTAATTGGCAGTATGACGTGTCTTTGTAGAACATGCAAATTATGAAAACCATGCTTGCTAATTTTTTCCTGTATATAAATCTAGGCACGTAAAAAGGTCATACACTTAAGGCCGGTTCACACGAAGCAACTTTCCATCAACTATTTTGCGAAACAGCTTTGAAGCAACTTTAGTTGCCGAGAAATTGCTTGCGATTTGGCGTTGATACGAGGCGAACATTTTTTCTAACAAATTTCTCCCAGAAGCCAATGACAATTCTGCGCGCCTAAAATTCAGAAGGCGTGGCCTTGCTTGATTGGCTGTTGCCTGTGAGTTGCCTAAAAATGTCGCTTCTGGACCGAGTCAAAATTTCAAGTTGCATACTGGTTGCTTGCGATTTTGTGATTGTTCACACAAGGCAACTTTCAGTTGCTATAAAGATGCTAGGAAGAAGTTGTCTGAAAGTTGCATCAAAGTTGCCTCGTGCAAACCGGCCTTTAGAAACCAGAAAAAAGGATATGGTACTGCTACAGAATCGTCAAGAAGCATTATTTCATCAGATGCGTCATTGATATTCTCTAAGTCTTTCTGAAATATTAATACATAATTATTTAGACATGCACTGTGCCCGTCACTACATGAAAATAGGAGGAGTGGACCAAATAGTAATTTTTTAACTTTGCGAAAAATTCAAATGCTGCTATAATCATACGTAAGCTAACTGCGTTAGCTATTATTTGTAGCAATCCAAAGAATATATTAGGATTCAACTCCAAACTTGTCAAGAATTTGCTAAATGTTTGGTTCAGGTGCATCCCTAATACATTCTTGCACATGCAAAACATGGGATATGATAATAAAGGAAGCTAACATCACATAATATTATACCTATACAGATGGCAAAACTAAAGAATGAAGAAATTTTCTGCAAGGGCGCACCCAGGGTTTTGAGAAGGAGTAGTTCGAACCTGAAAACATTTGCTTCCGCCAGTCGCTGGAGGCTGCGAATTGATAATCCTTTGGAAAAAAATTTCTGCTGCGTTTGCGGGAATTAAGCGATAAAGAATGCGGGGGTTTGGGAAGACCTACCAGCAGTTCAAACCTTTTTGAAATACGTATATATTATGAAACAATTTAGTTTACTGTAACTATGAAGAACTCTAAATCAAATCCTGCAGAAAGATGGAAAAGTCAGTTGAAAAATTTCTGAAATTATGAAAAAATTCCAACACAACTTTACGGAAAATACCTTACGGATTGGAGCAACGTAGGCGCGAAAAATGCCATTTCTATCTGGCATTGTTTAGTGGGGGGGGGGGGTGTGGGGGCCCCCCACTTTTCGGCAAGCCCCCACCCACTTTTGTGGGGGTCGCCAAAAAGTGTCAAAAAATTAGGTTTTTGAGGTCAAATTTTCAAAAATTCTCTCAATTTTTAGCTAATTTATGGACTTATAAGCTAATTTTAAGCTTAAAAACAGCGAGTTTTTGCGTTTTTGTATATTCTACCGTTGGCTCGCCCCCCCACTTCCCCCTCCCTAGGGGGGAGGCGAAGCCCCCCCACTTTCAAAACCTTAAAAAATGCGAGTCTATGTGTTTGTTGTAATATATATATACATATATAGATATACACTGAAAACAGTATTTTTGTTTTCTCCCCGAAAATTGGGACAAAAATGGAGAGGTCGAACCTCCGAGAGTTTTTGGAAACATGTCAAAACCTCTCCGCTAGGTGAGCTCATAAACACGGTGTCAAGAGCATTAACAAGCCAATCAATACTGAGGAACTACAAATAGTAGTAATGTAGTAATTTATGCCATACTATAAGCACGTAGTCTCTCGCAAAGGAAAAGAAAGTGCTTTCGCCGTATAGCTTTTCACGTATATATCGTGGTTAGATAGATAGACATCCAACCGTTTAGATTGTAAAGCCAGCGTAATTTTACTAACCGGTTAGATAGCCAAATTTTACTAAGCAAGCAACTGGGAAAGCATTTTGATAAGCAATTAGGCTGTTTTAATTGTGAAAAATTCGTAACAATACCGTATTAAGTAGTGTAAGTCCTGCTTCAAGTATAGTCAGGGGGAAACAACGAGTTCCGAAATTACTCGCCCCAGGCTGTAGCTAGCCAGACGGTTTGCATGTAGGGCTTGACCTGTATATGTCGGAGCGAAAACGCAAATTTGACGTATTTGCAAATTTCGCCAACGAAAACGCAAATTTGTGTTTTCGCTGACGAAAACACAAATGTTTCTCACTCTAAGGCGCCAACTAACTGTCAGTGTGGTAAAGTGCACGTAAACATGCATATGTGGTAGCGTTCACTGTGCTGAGTACGTATGTGTATTAATGTACAATGTGTATGTGCAAGTATGTGCAACGCATGTAACTGTAATAATATGCACGGTTTATGCTGACTTGGGCCACATCTGATTTGGGCCACAAAATTCTATTGGTCAAAGTTCACTGCACTTTGTCCAATTAAAATTCAGTTTCTCTACACGTGTTTGGTTTCTCCGCCCTTTTACTTGTGTACTATCGAACTAACGGAAACATTGTACGTGTAAAAGGGCGCCTATTATTCTAACAAAAAATAAAAGATTATATAATTGTTAATTAATGAAAGATTAATAACAAATATATACATGTACACATCTTTGAATTAATTGTTCGAATAATACTCGGTTAGTTTTAAGATAAAGAAATTGAAAAAGTTTAACTTTTACAAGATTCGAAGTGGAAACATCACAAATCACAAATAATAAACCTAGACTGTAGAAACTTTAAAATATTTCACTTAAAATTTCATGTTTATACACCAAATGCTTACTAAATTCTTTCCTAAAAATAACGCTTAGACAATCGATAAAAAATTCTATCGCGAAGTTTGACTTAACCGCTTATCCCAACTGCCTTTCTAAGGGCAACCATTTCACTGAACGAAGATAATTTTTTAGAGGAATTAAATATGACGTGGAAAAACAGATCATAGAAAAGTTTCCCGTGCCTTTATTTCTCTTTTATTCATTAATTAAATATTTTAAAGCCTATTATAATAAGAAAGAACGACGTATATACGTAATTTGTCTGTTATAAGAAATTAAATACGTATTAGATGCATATAACATAATTAGTAAAATATTTTGCTAGTTACGTTTAGTTGTTTTCACTTTTCACGGTTTATATACATGGTTTTAAATTGGAAAAAATTTGCACGTAACCCTCAATATAATTTAATTGAGTGGGTTGTAGGCGGAGTTTCTACTAGACAAATCTACACACGTTTCTATTGGTCAACAATGTTTACATTTCAGCCAATCAAATATGTGGCCCAATTCAGATGTGGCCCAAGTCAGACTAAGCCATATGCACACGGACACGTTCCTAATTAGAAAAGCACAACCTCCAATTTAACACCTCATTATACTATAGGGTGGGTAAGGATTGTTGAAACTGTTGAATTCCACGTTGTTTTCAAATTTTGAGTTTTTGCTTGAGTTAAATCACAAAATTTCCCAAGAAATTTCATTGCATATAAATTTCTGCAATCCATAATTTTATTGCAATCATAATGTTTTCCCTTTTCTACGAAACTAAAAAACAATATTCTTTATATACTTTTCCATTAAAGTATTACAAGAAATTAATTGTGTTTGGGAAAGAATAGGAAAGTTTTGTTTGTTTCCTACAGAAGAGGGGGAACCAGCTTTTTGGTGCAGAATAGGGAATCTAGCCAGCGCCTAAA
Organism: Trissonchulus latispiculum; assembly: GCA_030248195.1. Lineage (NCBI taxonomy): Eukaryota > Metazoa > Nematoda > Enoplea > Enoplida > Ironidae > Trissonchulus > Trissonchulus latispiculum. Next base: position 18,182 of record JASAND010008676.1, read on the forward strand.
ATGATTGAAACCAGCTTTTTGGTGCAGAATAGGGAATCTAGTCAGCGCCTAAAATGATTGAAATCAGCTCTTTGCTGCGGAATAGGGAATCTAGTCAGCGCCTAAAATGATTGAAACCAGCTTTTTGTTGCAGAATTGGGAATCTAGTCAGCGCCTAAAATGACTGAAACCAGCTCTGGGGCAGAATAAAAAATTTGATTTTCCAACCTCGGAAACTCACCAGCTTAAGATATCTGTTCTGAAAGTGCCAAAAGGAGAAGCGATAGAAGGAGTTACGTAGGAGTTAGGATCGGAAGAAGATACGAGATAATTTCGAACTAATTACTGCTTCTGGAAAAGAAACGGTTATTTCCAAGAAATCCCGGAAGCCCTGATTGCTGTCGCATATAGAAAGGAGCAAGTACAATCAGTTCATGATCCTTATTGAAAGCAACCGAAGCATGCTTTGAGATCGTTGAATTGCTTTGCTCAAATCCACCTCGAATTGGGCCTTTTAATGAAGAAATGGTCACGGGATCATGTATCATGGGAAAAAGGCCTGAGCACATGCCAACTGGGATCGTCCTTTGAAGAGGTGAAATCGCGGAGCCAACCATTCCTCCAGTACCTTCATGATCGAGACAGTCAACGCCTTAAATATGAATCGAAACGCAAAGATAAAGACATTGCAGTCGGTGATTTGGTGGCCATAAAGATCTCCCGAGAGGATCGATCAAACACGTGCCAGAAGAACATCGTCTGCAAGGTAACCGATATTCAGCGTGATTCCTTGAGCCTACAGTCTCCTGCTGGCCAGATAACGCAGAAAATTCACAAGGATCAAGTCGCTGAATGGGTCGGATCTCGCCCCTCTGCTCTCATAAATCACCCTGAAAAAGTCTCTTTGATTGGAGCTTTTCGAGCACAAACCGCATATAGCAGCCAACACAACAGCGTATGCAAATGAAAGCAGGCTGCAAAACCAAAGGTTGTCCTTGTGTGAAAAGTGGCTTGTTGTGCGGAACTAAATGTCACAGTGGCACTAAATGCGCTAATTGCTCCGATAAAGCCTGATGTCTTGTTTAGCATGGAAATGTTAACTCTGTTCGAAATGTTAAATTGTTAACTTTCTGCCAGTATTTTGCATTGAATAACATTGAAATTGCATAAAATCCCTTGTTTTGAAAATAAAACAGTAGTAGTAGTAGTATTTGTACTATAGTGGTAATAGTAGTATTCTATAAGTAAAGTATTAGAGTTGGTACAGTGCTACTTAGTAGTAGGTAATTACCAAGCGGTAGTGTAATTGGCAGATTTGTATGTGAGCACGTATGTATGTTGGAAATCCGGCACATGCATACTTTGCACAGTGAACGTTTCCACATATGCATGTTTACGTGCACTTTACTACACTGACAGTTAGTTGGAGTCTTAGAGTGAGAACCATTTGTGTTTTCGTTAGCGAAAACACAAATTTGCGTTTTCGTTGGCGAAATTTGCAAATACGTCAAGTTTGTGTTTTCGCTACGACATATATACATTTACACCACGACCACTAGTAAAATGTGCATTCGGCTGTACTGCAAGTGGGCTATCCTCAATATAGACCATCTTTTCCCCCCACAAGTGGGGGAAAAAGATGGAGGTGAGGAAAAAAGAAGGCACCAAATTTGGTACGTATATGCCAACTTTTGTTTCTTCATCACCACAACAGCACATAAATGGCATCTAAAGGCATAAAACGCAATATCTTCGTCCAAAAACTCGTTGTCAGCAGCCAGGCTTACTATTACCAAGAGTACATAATACATAAGAGTATGACAGCTGGCATACACTATGTATTATGAGCTCGCTACATCCGATGCGCGCTATCGGCTGACCCCCCCATAAATCAGACAACCCTCACCCCGCCCCTATACATGTACGGCGTTTAAACGGGGGTTGGGCTCGTGCTTGTATATTTTGTGCACAGATGTGTAAATCATACGAGCTTAAACCCCATACACAAATTGGGGCCCCGTCAAGTTTAACATGTAAGTATACTAACATTGACCCCGATCCCCCGTTTGGACGCCGTACATGTATTGGGGCGGGGTCAAGGGGGGTCTGATTTATGGGGGGGGGGTTAGCCGATAGCGTGCAGAGGATTGGAGCTCATAATACATAGCGTAGGACGCTTGTCATACTCTTATGTATTATGTACTCTTGCTATTACCCATCAGGCAAGGCAAACTTACAAATATATAGACCAACGTTGCTAGAAAATTAAAATTTTTGTCTACAAAATCGTATTTTCTCCTGTAATTTATAATTTAATTGTCATCATATGTATTAACTTGCAATGATATAATACACCTTTTGCAATATTGACCTACAAGAAATCAAGTGTTTTACTTATGATGGGTGGCAAAATAGCACAAAGTGTCTACGGGTAATCCATTGCAGGTGTAGGCAAGCTTTTGCAGATTAACACTTCAAATGAGTGAACAATTAGATGTTATTTTTGCATAAATAAAAAATCGAAACGGTGGGGGGAAAAGATGGTCACTATTTCTCAACCGTGTGACCTAGCGAAAATCCGACTAGCCCACGTTATAGAGCACATCCACAAACGTCTTCATGCACAAAAGAACTCCTGTAACTATTACCAGTAAGTTGGCATAACTGGCATTTTTTAGAGTTTGGAAAGTGGGGGGGGGGGCTTCGCCCCACCCCTAGGGAGGAGGAAGCGGGGGGGGCTTCCGAAACGGGGGGGAGGCGACCCAAACGTAAAATATACCGAAATGTTTAGCGAAAAATTAGCATTTTTAAGGTAAACACGCAAAAAATTGCTGTTTTTAAGCTTAAAATGAGCTCATAAGTCCATAAATTAGCTAGCAAAGGAGAAAATTTTTGAAAATTTGACCTCAAAAACCTAATTTTTTGATACCTTTGGGTGACTCCCAAAAAAGTGGGTGGGGGCTTGCCAAAAAATGGGGTGGGTTCCGAAAAGAGGAGGGGGAACCCCACCCCCCCCCACAAAAAATGCCAGCATAATCTTAGAAAATTTGAAAAATCCTTAGTTTTTCGGATAATTTTTAGGTGTCAACTTCGGACCCACGTTACACGAACACTCAATCGACAGGAACGGTTATTTGTAATATGACCTCAAGGCAAGGGCGCACCCAGGGGAGGTTCAAGGGGTCTAGACCCCCCTTTTGGGATGACAAAATGGAAAATTTTTGCTATTTTTATGGCAAACACAGCTATTTTCAAAAAATTTTCACTTCGCGCGATAATTCAGTTTTTGCAAGAAATAAAGGTCCAATGTACTGTTTTTGGGCAATGTTGCACTGGTTAGATGGCCACCTAACCAAAACAGTGGGTTAGATAATAAAATTTGGCTATCTAACCGGTTAGATAAATTACGCTTAAATTAAATTAAATTATAAATTATTAAATTAAATTAAATTAATTAAATTAAAGTTAGTAAAATTACGCTGACTTTACAAGCTAAGCCGTTGGATTTCTATCAATCCAATTGACTGGTTAGATGTCCATCTAACCACAACATGTATTGTATACATACATACTTTCCTTGACTTGAGTTCTTCGGTAGTCTCTTCCAACTGGTTATTCAATCGGGCAAATCTATTTATTTTGGCTTGGTCTCCTGCATTAACCTCAACATCCTAAAAAAACCTTGGAAAATAAGACATATAATATAGCAAAATGTATCAACTTCGGTATGTGTACACTAGTGATGAGCAGCGGACATTTTTGACATATCCCAACCGATATCCGCCTATTTTGCGTTAACGGATATCCGGTTATCCGCTTATGTCAAACTGAAGTCCAAGAAAATTTTTCCATTTCACAGTTACAAATTTTTCTGTTCATTTGTCGCTACGCTTTGAATTTCTATCGTCAAGCCACGCTATCACTCCACAAACAGTCTTGTTACAGGATTAGTATCGATCAAATTATACGTATGAATGGATTTCTGATTAGTTCAGATCTGGAGACGTTGTTGGCGGACAACCTCGAAAAATCTATTTGGTTCACTTTTTGTCATTTGATTATGATTAGGCACAGTAAAACCTTCAAATATCAGCTTGTTTTGATGAGCGGTTAATGAGTAAGGTCCATTTTGTGATTTTGCCATGTCAGCTAAGTGTCCAATTATATTTCTTGACTTTGTTCCACTGTATTGAAAGATATATACGTTGTAGGGTGCTACTTTTGGCCATCAAATTGTTCATAGAGCTCTACTATGGCTATGCAACAGGCGTTCTCCTTCAGCTGTCATGCAGTTTTCGAAAACAGTAGTTTTAAGGTCACTGATCCCACCCGTCGAGAGTAGTGCGAAGTAAGTTTATTTGAGCTAGAGAACTTATTACAGCGAGGCGGGACGCAATGTTTTAATATATCATTTTTAGGATCATAACAAACCTGCTGGCCAAAAATGAGCCAAATCCCAGACCCAGTTTTGAGATATGGCTCTTCAAAGTTCGAAAAATCGCCGATTTTGGACCAAAAGAGCGATTAAGTTAAGTTTGGGCCGCCATTACCGACCAATGGGAAAAGATAGTCAGCTAATACTGCTAGCACATAAACTAGTACCATAGACAGTGTTTTAGATCAATTTCAGCCAAATCTGAGAAATTTTATTTTTTTCGATTTTTCGGTCGCATTTTGGGTGGCGGCCCAAACTTAACTTAATCGCCCTTTTGGCCCAAAATCGGCGATTTTTCGAACTTTGAATAGCCATATCTCAAAACTGGGTCTGGGATTTGGCTCATTTTTGGCCAACAGGTTTGTTATGATCCTAAAAATGATATATTAAAAAATTGCGTCCCGCCTCACAGTAAGCTTTCTAGCTCAAATAAACTTACTTCGCACTACTCTCGACGGGTGGGGTCAGTGACCTTAAAACTACTGTTTTCGAAAACTACATGACAGCTGAAGGAGACGCTTGTTGCATAACCATAGTAGAGCTCTATGAACAATTTGAGGGCCAAAAGTAGCACCCTACCACGTATATATCTTTCAATACAGTGGAACAAAGCCAAGAAGTATATAAAATTGGCCATTTGGCTGCCATGGCAAATCACAAAAATGGACCTTACTCATGAACTGCTCATCAAAACAAGCTGATATTTGCAGGTTTTACTATGCTTACTAATCCTAATAAACTGGCATAGTAATAAGAAAATAGATTTTTTGAGGTTGTCCGTTCTATCTGCGAGCATCCCAGAAATCGACTCATATATACTAGTGATGGGTACTGGATATCCGTATATCCGAATAATATCCGATTTGAGAAGAATATCGGAATATCCGTATACACTTCAGACAAATTTCAAAATATTTTTCAAAAAATATTTTTGAAACCAAGTTTTGTGACTTGGCTGTTTGACAGAAATTCACAACGTACCGAAAAATTGAAATTTCCTCTGCAAAACGAAAAATTTTCTAGAACTTGAGTTTGAAATAGGCGGATAATCGAATATCCGGATATCCGTTAAAGCAAAATAGGCGGATATCCGGATATGCAAAAATATCCGGTTCCCATCACTCACTAGTATATATACGTACGGCTGTATAACACATATATACACAGGGGCGCACCCAGGATTTTGAAAAGGGGGGGTCGAGCCGAAAAATTTTTTGCTTTCGCCTGACACGTTTACGCGTGGGGGGGGGGGGTGGCGGCGGCAAAATTTTCAATAGAGTTCATTTCGGGTGCAGTAAAAATGACGAGATTTAAGACTAGTCGCCAGGCGGGGGGACTGGGGGGCAAGTTGAGAGAATTTTTGCTTTCTCCCCAAAAATTCCTGGGGGGGTCGGAACCTCCAACCCCCCCTGGGTGCGCCCATGCACATACATATATATTATATATATGTCACGTACTATCAGTCTAATCGTCCAGAGTGCCTCGCAGAATGTACAAACAACCTATAGATAGCCTGTACGTACAACAAAACTATCACAGCAGGAGGCACTGCACTACTTGAATCTTTCTCTTTACGGATATGATATTTATGCATGTATAGTGGACAATGTAATGTTACCTATGTATATACTAAATATGCATGTACGTAGGAAAGGAGTGTAACTAATGCAAAACTTTGACCTCTCTATTTACTGTATTTGATTTTGAACTGTTGACCTCAATTACAATTCAGTACAGTAATGTATACTGTGACATAGGTAGTGTTAAGTTTCTTCTATATATACGTTACTTTCTTTCCGGATGTAATATTACGTTTTTAACAATACATTTTCGATTCAGCTTTTAATTAAATTAAAAATTTTAAATTTTAGTTTGGTAAGGGTGGACACCAAGGGAAAACAAAAACTTTTTGAAAAATTTTGCTGAATCTTGCATACAGGAGGTTTCTGGGATGCTGAGCACGAATCTAAAATCCGTTTATCGATTCAGCTTTTCGTTAGCTCGGGATAAGCTTACATCTTAAGATTACAAGCTTGGCTAATATTAAGCCAACGAAAAGCTGAATCGAAAAACAGATTTCTGATTCGTGCTCAGCTCTCCAGAAAACCCCTACACGCAAGTTTTGTGCAAAACCATGGACAAAAATATTTGGATCCCCTTGGTCCCTCTACCAACTAAAATTATAAAATTTTGCATTTTTGAAATCAGCAAGGCCGAAAACCTACCTCTACCAACTTTCAACTCAGTCCGTCAAATTAAGTTGGCACCCGCTTAGTGTAATAAACATGGAACAAATTGACAAAACAAAATAAGAATTAACTGTTAAAATGTATTGTTAAAAACGTATATAATATTACATCAGGAAGGAAAGTAAAGTATAGAAGAAACTTAACACTATGTACCTATGTCACAATATAAAATACTGTACTTAATTGAGGTCAAAAGTTCAAATATAATGAATAGAGAGGTCAAAGTTTTGCATTAGTTACACTCCTTTCCTACGTACATGCATATTATAGGGGAGCGCGAGAGCGCTCCCCTATAATATGGGTGTAAAAGGCTCAGTGCGGCCCTTGGAGACCCGTTCGAGCTCCGTGCCAGCTAAATACTCAACGAAACTGGACAATTTTGGTATCGTTGGAATCTACACGACGAGTACTACAAGTCGCAAAAAAGTTTTGGTCAAAATTTCCAACTTTGAAAATTTTCGTTTCCGGGCAAGTTAGGCCCGTTTGTTTTTTTTCCGTGTAAGTCACGCTTGGAAAAATGCAATTTTCTGTCGCAGTGTTAGAACGATCTGGGCATTTTCAGCAGGTGAAGTTTGGTTTTTCTGAACGTATATATCCCGAAAGTGAACCTTTTTGATATTTTTTCGCTGCCCGGCCCGGCCGGCCACCTGTACGGCCGGCCAAAAGTGGACTTGGCGCTAAAATGGCCAAAAATGGCCAATTTTTTGTCAAAGCTACAGGACTCAGGGAAGACGCTAGAGAGACGTGGTTTGTTGCATAAGGATCTACGGAAGGGTTTATATGTCCTAACGAGGGCGATTGATATCTGGCCAGGATCGTTCTGGCGGCCGGCCCAAAGTTGGTCCGGCCAAATAGCCATTTTCGGAAAATTTCTAAGTCCCAACTCTACAGGAAATAGTCAAAAATAGGCCTAAATATGCTGTTTTGGGCCATATAGTGGGACGCATATAAGGGTTATCGGGGTCGCTGAACACGATGAGCATAGTCGCAGCGCTGTGCGATGCTGCTATCGTGCTGTACTGCTATGCAACAACCATAGCACGCTGTCTGTAGACTTACTGTAAACGGCTGAACATATGAAACTTGGCGAAAATCATGTCTGTAGTAAGGGGGAACTGTAGCTATGTTAGTTGGTGCACTCTCTAGCTTCCACCGTGCTGTATGTGCTGCCACAAACACAGCACCGTCGATAACAAGTTATTCCTTCGTCACTGGTATTTGAAATTCGGCATACAGATAGTTTAGGACTTGACAAACTATTATAGATACGTTTCGTATACTTATTACGATGTTACTATGTGGTTGCGCTGCAGTGCAGTGCTGCAGAGGTACAGCACGGCCTATAACTAACTACAGATAAGTTGCAATCGTCTGAAATTTTGCACACAAGTGCGGCAGAGCATTGCAAATCGTGCCGTATGAGTTTCCTTCACCGACAGTAAAGTTTGCATCTGGTTGGGCTGCAGTCGAGTGCTGCTGAAGCACAGCACGGCCTATAACTAGCTACAGGAAAGTTGCAATCGTCCGAAATTTTGTATGCAAGTACGGAAGAGCATTGCAAATCGGATTTTATGAGTTTCTTTCACTGATAAAGTAAAGTAAAGTTTGCATTTGTTTGCGCTGCAGTAGAGTGCTTAACTAAAACTATTGCAGCCCATGGATACTGGATGTTGGATTTCTGTCAAAATAGAGAAAAAGGAAGAACTTGGAACTTTTCAAGCTTCTTTGTTCTGTACTTTCGTTGACTATTAATGATTGGCGGAATTTTTAAAGTTTCTTTCACACAGCTTTAACGTTTTTGCTATTTACTGAGAACCTTAAAAACGAAATAGGACAAGAATAAAAATGCTCCGGTGGAGCATGAAAAATGCAATATGGGTGACATTCGGTTGTAAATGGACAGAGGACTAGATTTTAAAACGTTAATATGGGAGGGGCAGGTTGTAAATGCCAGGAGGACTAGGTTAAAAGCGCACTAATATGGACCAGCTTCGCTGAACAACCCATATTCGCGGTCACTCATGCTCCACTCCACATGACATACGAGTAAGATCTGCATTCTTCAGCTTTCAAAGCAAGTGGGACGATTTTGAAATATTAAAGCTTATTCCAAATAAACAATGCAGTTCTGGTAGAAAGGTGTTCAAGGTGTTTATTCTGCAGTGTTAGCGCATAATCTTGTATTAAGTTGATGCGAAAAGCAGTTGACATTATGGACGTGTATTATAATATAGTTGTATAATAAGGAGCACGACCACAATATATATATACTTGCAGGCCATGCTGACAGAAGTCGTACAATTTTCCGAATAACTGTCAATAAGCAACAGCAAGCAGCAGCCGATAGAAACTCTGGACAGTTTTCGCGAATATGGGTTGTTCAGCGAAGCTGGTCCATATTAGTGCGCTTTTAACCTAGTCCTCCTGGCATTTTCAACCTGCCCCTCCCATATTAACGTTTTAAAACCTAGTCCTCTGTCCATTTACAACCGAATGTCACCCATATTGCATTTTTCATGCTCCACCGGAGCATTTTTATTCTTGTATTTAGTACATAGGTAACTACATTGTCCACTATACATGCATAAATATCATATCCGTAAAGAGAAAGATTGAAGTAGTGCAGTGCCTCCTGCTGTGATAGTTTTGTTGTACGTACAGACTACCTATAGGTTGTTTGTACATTCTGCGAGGCACTTTGGACGATTAGACTGATAGTACGTGACATATATACTTACTGATTTTGAAGCTTGCTGGTCAGTCATATTAAACCGTCGAATGTATCCAGTCCGGTAAAATTTCCTGAAACAAGATTTTATTTTATAGAAAGACAACAATTTGTAAATAATGGCAATAAACGAACAAAACTTGAATAGAATATAGGGCTCGCCAAAATCTGCCGTTTCGATGGAGGTCGAACACCATATTTCTAAAAACACCCCCGGCCCTATCCTATCCTAAACTTTCAGTAAATCGGAGGACCCCTTCTTTGCGGTTTGGGCTCCTCCCTTTAAGGTGTCGGGCCCTTTTCATGAAAACTTCCATAAATTTGTCGGAATATGTAGTTTTGCTAAAAATCGAAAGCATCGCAAATATTTCGGTAAACTACGGTAATAAATTACCGAAATTTGCCAGGTTTTTGGGTCGGACCCCAAGGTTGCAGAAAAGGGAAAAGTATGCGGACAGAAAGGCAAAAGGGTGGGCAAGTCTGATGCACAATTTGAGAATATTGTGATCGGCCATGGTAGAGTAGCAACAAAAACACTAACTTTGGCTCAAAACGTTTTTGGCCCAATTTTGGGTACTTCCACTTAAATATATAAGTATTCTGTAAGAACGAGTTTAGCCCAAAACTTCCTACTAACTTATGTTAAGCTAGGTACGTATATATATGTGGCTATTAATTTAACAGGAAAAAGTTTGAATCAGGTTGCGGTTTCACAGGAAAAAAATGGTCTTTTGTCCTTTTTTTAAAAGGTCTTTTTTGCCTGGTGTAAAATACATATGAGTGGCGTTGAGGTTGTAAATTAAGGAAAACAAGTTGCAACGGCTTAACACATGAGCCTGTCCTACAACGAGGCTCATATTGGCGTATGTCATAATATAATTTGTCGATATTTGACCTTCATATAAATAGCACGTAAAGCTTTCATTACAAAATTGTCCTTTACACATCTTGTCGCTAAGACATTATGCTGTGCATACGCATTATACGGCATGCCTCTCTGCACTCTGACTCAGAGCCAAGTGGGGAAAGCATTACCTATGTGAGAGTAGTGTGTCATAGTGTTCCGAGAATACAGTAGGTGTACTATAGTGCATCCGGAAATAGTAGGTGCCATGGTGTTTCGGGAAACATCAGCTTGCATGTACAGTTCAACTTGAGGTGTCGCAGTTCACTTCGTTCAGTCCATTTCTTTCCGGCCACAATGTTAACATATTATTTCTATTCATTCGTTTTTTCTTTAATATGATGATCTGATGATCTTTAACGAGGCTGCACTGTGACGCCAATGAGCCTCGTTGTAGGACAGGCTCATATGTTAAGCTGACAACTTGCATAAGGGGCTTTCAAGGGCGCTGAGTACGAATCTGAAATCCGTTTTTAGATTCAGCTTTTCGTTAGCTCAACATAAGCTGAAGTTGTAAGCTTACCATTAGTTATGGGCACCGGAAATTTTTTCATATCCGCATACCCGCCTATTTTGCGTTAACGGATATCCGGTATTCGCTTCGCATATATATTCCAAACTTAACTTCAAGAAAATTTTTCAATTTCGTAGTTAAATTTTCAATTCTTCGGCAGGCTGTGAATGTCTATCATGCAATCAAGCCGCAACCTTCGTTTCAAAAATATTTTCAGAGGAATTTTTGAAAATATTTTAAAATTTTTGAAATTTTTGTCAAAAATTTGCTCATTTTTTCATTGTTTTGACTGAAATGTACACGGATATCCGGATATTTTTTCAAATCGGATACTATCCGGATATCCGGATATTATAGACAAGAACCAAAAATGCTCCTTCGTCGCATGTAAAATACATATGAGTACTCTCAGGCAGGTTGTACAAACACGAAGACTAGCCTGTAAAATGCATATGAGTGGCGTTGAGGTTGTAAATTAAGGAAAACAAGTTGCAACGGCTTAACATATGAGCCTGTCCTATAACGAGGCTCATATTGGCGTATGTCATAATATAATTTGTCGAAATTTGACTTTCATATAAATAGCACGTAAAGCTTTTCAGTACAAAATTGTCCTTCACACGTCTTGTCGCTAAGACATCATACTGTGCATACGCATTATACGGCATGCCACTCTGCGCTCTGACTCAGAGCCATGTGGGGAAAGCATTACGTATATATGTGAGAGTAGTGTGTCATAGTGTTCCGAGAATACAGTAGGTGTACTATAGTGCTTCCGGAAATAGTAGGTGCCATGGTGTTTCGGGGAACATCAGCTTGCATATGTACAGTAAACTTGAGGTGTCGCAGTTCACTTTTCTGTCCATTTCTTTCAAGCCACAACGTTAACATGTTATGTCTATTCATTCGTCTTTTCTTTAATATGATGACCTGATGATCTTTAAGATGGCTGCACTGTGACGCCAATATGAGCCTCGTTATAGGACAGGCTCATATGTTAAGCCGTTGCAACTTGTTTTCCTTAATTTACAACCTCAACGCCACTCATATGCATTTTACAGGCTAGTCTTCGTGTTTGTACAACCTGCCTGAGAGTACTCATATGTATTTTACATGCGACGAAGGAGCATTTTTGGTTCTTGTTTTCCATTCTTTTACATATGTATGCGCAAAAAAGAACCAACATAATATATTTCCAAACACCATGCGCAAGCAGATTCTATTTTGACCACTTTTCGAAAATTTCACATTTGACCCAAAATCACTTACGTCCCCACCCCACCCCACCACAGCACGCTACAGCCACTTTGAGCATGCAATTCTATGACAAAAGTTGCTCAGCTCACTTAGGGCTTTCATTTGGTACCAAATTTGACCACTTTTGAAAAATTTCATTTTTGACCGAAAATCGCCTAAGTCCCCACCCCACCACAGCACTCTACAGCCACTTTGAGCATGCAGTTCTATGACAAAAGTTGCTCAGCTCACTTAGGGCTTTCATTTGGTACCAAATTTGGCCACTTTTGAAAAATTTCATTTTTGACCGAAAATCACCTAAGTCCCCACCCCACCCCCCACCACAGCACTCTACAGCCACTTTGAGCATACAGTTCTATGACAAAAGTTGCTCAACTCACTTTTAGGGCTTTCGCATTTGGTACCAAAGTTGACCACTTTTGAAAAATTTCATTTTTGACCACCTGACCCCTTACCGACCTGACCCCTCAGACGGTCAAGTGGAGCCAGCCCAGCAACATGGGTGCGTTGTACAACAAAACGGACACCGGAAATGAGCTGGGCACCTTGAAAACCCCTATAGAGAAAGTTTTGAGAGGCCAAGTAGAGCCTAGTATGGACCTCCAGGAAACGGTTGCCG
>JASAND010008680.1:0-12551 GCA_030248195.1 Trissonchulus latispiculum
ATATACTTCGTTCAGTTACGTATTTATTGCTGTGAATGGGGTCTACAAACAGTATAAAAATGTGTCAATTGTTGTTTTAGATGAGTATCTTTGCAGTGGCTTGGTGAGAATTTGCAGTGTGTGCAATAAACGATCCTAGAGCGAAATAAACTAACGATTTTTGCGGTTGTGGAGAACTTCGTTAGCTTAGATTAGTCAACGATCCACAGTATAGGATAGAGTTTAATTCTAGTTTAGAGGCCAGGGGTTCACACCTAAGCCTAATTAAATTAATCCAAATTTAGTAGTTTTGTGTGCAAGTCAGTGTGAGAGAGTGAAATCCCAGCACTTGACAGTTTACCCAAAAGTTTCTAAAGTTCACAGATCAGTGTGAGGGTGCGATCCCAGCACTTGACAGTTCACTGAGTTTTGAGTAAATTCCACTGCGCCGGCTCCCGTTCTGCTACCAGTTACGGCTCTCACTCTCTGACTGCCTTGCCACATATATATATATGTAGAGAAAGCAAATATGTATATGTATACGTATATTTTACGCAAACGTTACCTCATACTGTGCACGATACCTAAAGACTTTTATGTAAATCACTAACTGAAGGAAAGTATATAAACGCCCAGTTTCCCCATGCCAGGTGCGCACCTGGTGAGGCTGGGCGATGAGACGCATGGGGCTAGAGCACTCATCCTTGGGTTATATACATGCGAGTACTTCAGCCACTGTTAATGTCACGCACTAACTTGTATATAATTTATGTTATGTTCACGCATTCATGTTGTAGTTTATTCACTCCGTTATTTTGGTTTTATTGCTTCTTTATATTTTATTTTTAATTTTGTAGAGTTTATATTTCGTTTGATCTGGATATGGCTACTAGTCGATCTAGTAATTCTGCTTCGGACAGTCTTAGCATGTATGATTTCGAAACAACGGTCTCGGTTGATGGTAAGACCTTGTTTCTTACCATCTATCTTTGTTTTGTTTTTCCATGTTTTGGTTTTGCATTACCTGCCATTTGTTTATATATACTATTTTTTGAAGTTTTCCAGCCTTAGCCAACGTTGTCAAAGGGTTTAAAGCTTTTGCTAAAATTGTCGGTAAAAGTTCATAGTAAAGCCTTATACAATGTTATTTGCATTCTACAGTAAAAATACCCATGTAGATAAAGTTTGAACATAATGGGAGTGATAAGAAGGATTTTAGTAGCCAAACAGTTTTTTGAACAATTTCAAAATTTTTGTTTTACCTCGATAAAGATTAATGTGTACGCATTCGCAAAAAAGCATTAATGTCACTGAAAAATTCAGGATATTTTACCATAGAAAACATGTTTTCATGGCCCCGCAATTGGAGTTATTGCAGGAATTTAAAATTTGAAAAAGATATACATTTTTTTGGATCGAAAATGTGACTTGTATAGTTGGATGTAAAATGACACACATAAATCGTATATGGCCGATTTTTTGTTTACTGGAAAGTAAAATTCACGAGATTTCAGGAAAATATAAATTTATGCAAATTAGATGGGAGAATAGTATGGTATAGGCTTAAACAGATGTTAGGTCAATTTTTCCCATGTTGCCCCGGGTTCCCAAGTCGTCCCTCCCCACCCCCCTATATATATATATATATATATATATATATATATATATATATATATATATATATATATATATATATATATATATATATATATATATATATATATATATATATATATATATATATATATATATATATATATATATATATATATATATATATATATATATATATATATATATATATATATATATATATATATTGCTGATATATTAGTGCCTATGCGAACATTGCGTATGCACGTGGGCGTGCCTATCCGAGGTATCCTCGGATAGGCATCCTCGGATAGTTAACATGGGGAATGCACGTGGGACTGCCTATCCGAGGTTTCCTCGGATAGTAATGCCTATGCGAGGTAAAAAATAATATATATATATATATATATATATATATAAGTCATCGTCTTTAGGATGGGATGACTAAATCATTAAAGTCCCCCCATAGGAGTAGAAGGTCCGAATTTGGCTCGGGGGACCCCACCAAAATCCGAAATTTGGGGGGGGGCCCAAACTGTACCCAAGTTTTTTAGCTAAAAATGCTCCATTTTCGATGTACAGTACATTAAACATACTCAGAAGCTTCTGTCAATAGTTTTTGTATGCGAAAATAGGGCTTGAAAATCGACAAATTTGTGCTAAAATATGCTTAAATTAACCCAGATTGTGGTTTATAATTGCGTATATTACCTTTTAATTGCTATAAACAACCATCTTTAGCGGTTTACAGCTAATTTATAGCCTTTTTTCGATTTTTTTCAAAAATTTTGCATTTTTTACTTGGTTTAGACTCAATTTTAGGGGGGGAGGGGGGTTTGAGCTCGGCTTGGGGGGGTAGTTGAGGTCTTGGGTCTGGCCTGGCCTCCCCGTGGGGGGTCTCACAGGGGGTAAACTGTAGCCTGGTACACCTATGCCCCCCTATTAATTTTTTAAATTTGCTCATTAGTAAGGGTCGTTTTCAAAATGCCAAAAATGAGGATTAGTGAACCAAATGACTTGATCTTTGCACAAGGTCAGAAAGTCGCGCTTTCTGTTTGTGTGTTTTGTGGATCGGGACCAGGGGGTTTGGGGGTTACTCCCCCCAAAATTTTCGATCCCCCCTTTACAAATTTTCTACATCACCTCCCCCAACTTTCGGCTACCCCAACCATAGGTGTGTTAGGGTAGGGGGGGAGGTGGGGGGGACCCCCCCCCCCACCAAAATGACAAATTTTGGCGAGCCCCCCCCAGATTTTCAGATTTTTGCTACCCCCCCCCCAGATTTTTGGCCAAAAAGTGCCCAAAAGTGGCATAAAATCGAAAATTTAGGGGGTCCCCCCATAGTTTCCCTGGAAATTTTGGTTGGGGGGGGGGGCAAACTTCGAAAATTTGGTGGTCGACCCCGGAAATGTGATGGGGAGTACCCCCCCGAACCCCCCCCAAAATTCGGACCTCAGAGAATTCAAAAAAAAGCCTAAAAACGCAAAATTTTCTGTATTTTAACGCTTTTTTCGTCAAAACAAGGCTTGTTTTTATCGTTTTAGGCGTTTTTACACCGTTTTAAACCGATTTTAAGCCAAAATTTGAGAAAAAATTTTCAAAAAATGACCATTTTTTAGCAAAATTTAGCTAACTCTTTGGCCCCAAAAAGTGCTGGGGGGGTTCGGGGGGGGGGGTAACCAAAAGTGGGGGGAGGGATAGACAAAAAATCTGGGGGGAGGGGTGACGTTGGTCGAAAATTTTGGGGGGATACCCCCCCAAAACCCCCCCCCCCCCCCAAGGGAAACTATGGTCCCCCCACCTTCCGTCGGAACCCCCCCCCCCAGATTTTTTGCCCAGCCACACCTATGACCCCAACCAACCCCACCGGCCCTTTTTGGAGTCAAAAAGTTAAATGGAGCCAAAAAATAATGCCAAAAAATAATCATGATGTCAGTCTGTCAGTGAAAAATGTCAGTTTCTCAAATTTTGACTTAAAATTGCTTTAAAAAGAGAAATATTGAGTAAACGTCTCCAGCGACCGGCACAGCCGGAAAATTTTTGAAAATTCGGCCTTCTGAGCGAATTTTACAATGCAAAATTTGGAACCAAATGAGCACCCTTTTGTTTTTGAGGGGACGACGAATTTTTTTTGGGGGGGTCATTTATGGCCCCCACTAGAAAATAACCCCAGATTTAGGACGTAAGGGACTTGCAAATTTTTAGGAGGGTGGGGTAATGGGTATAGGTTTTTAGCCGATTTTGGGGGGGCTGGCTTACTTCTCCGGGGATGGGGGCCCCATAGTTTCCCTGGAACTTTGGATCTGGGCCTGGGGGGGTAAATCTTGGCCGACCTCTTGGTGATTTACTCGTGATTTACTCGGGATTAAAAAAAAACCTCCGAAATGTGATTGGGGGTACCCCCCATAGGTGTAATTGGGGGGGGGTAACCCACCCCAGCCATTTTTTCAACCCATCCCCCCCAGAAATTTTTGGGGGCTCCCGGCCCGGGGGGGGGGGTAGTCGCGCCGCAGGCGCGAAAATTGGGCAAAGATTGGGCATTTTTAGGGCAAATTTTGCAAAATTTTTCAAAAAAGTCCAAATTTTTGTCTTCACTTGTTTATTATCGCGAGAAATACACGTTTATAACGGTTTAATGGTCTTCTAGACTCAATATTGACCTTATTCTGGACTCAAAAACATGTTGACAAAGTTTTCGAGTTTAAAAACACTGTCTAATGTTAAAATTACTTAATGATTTCATGTTTTTCGGCATTAACAATGGCTGAAAATGCAATTTTTGACAAAAATAGAAAACATTTTTGGGGGAGGTTTGGGGGGGTCGTGGGGGGGTTTGGGGGGTCTAAAAAGGCCCCCCCCCCCAAATTTCGGGGGAGGGGGCCCCCAACCCAAATCCCCGTTACACCTATGGTCCCCCCCAGACTTCGGACCTCAGAAATTTCGAAAAATGGCTGAAAAATGCAAAATTTTCTGTAATTTAGCCCTTTTTTCATCAAAATAAATCTTGTTTTTAACGTTTTAGGCGTTTTTGCACCGTTTTAAAGCGATTTTAAGTAAAAAATCTGGGGCGGGGGGGAGTAAAGTTGGTCCGAAATTTTGGGGGGATATCGTGCCGATACCCCCCCAACCCATAGGTGTACCTTCTTGAGAAAAAGTTGGGGGTAGGGGTAACCGAAATTAGGATGGGTGGGGTCAGCCGGTTTGAGGTGGGGTGCGGTTCGGAAAAATCGAATTTGGGGGGGGTAAAAATTTTTTCGTCAGAAATTTACTAGAAACAAGCAATTTTGCGAAAATTACGATATTTACAACTAAAAATCCACAATATTTCACCGTGTTTGGTCATTTAGTCTACAAAATTGGAATTTTAGGAAAGAATTTCAAATTTTTCCGAAAAATTTCCAATTTTTTCTAATTTCGAGGCAAAACTTTGAAAATTTTGGGGGTGGGGGGTGCCTCCAAAATTTCGAGGGTGGAGTCGGGACTTTTCCATTTGGGGGGTCGCATGGTTTTTTTTGCGTCAGGGGCTGCGTCATGACGCAAATTATTTTCGTGTGACGCAAATGAAAATTGCCCTGACGCAGCTAGATTTTCAACTAGAGGAAAAATTGTGCAAACGTTGCTTGAAAAATTGTTTCAAATGTGATATTTCTAAAATTTTCTACTGGGGGCTGCGCCCCCAGGCCCCGCCTGTGTGACTTCTTTCTTATTGCTGACTGCTAAGATAACCGACATATATATACGTGTACGTATATATATATATATATATACTAATTTTATAAATTCATAGATTAAAGGCACAGAGCGGCAGCAGCTTGCAAGTCTTTCAGAGCACTTAAAAAGCAAATATATAATATAATATTCGATATTGCAACAACCGGCCATACTTAATCATGGTCAACAACAACAATCAGCCTCAACAATCATGGTTTTTTGTGTTTTTACTGTGTTTTCGCACAGTTTTTCTTAGAAAAACACACTTAAAAACACACCGAAGTTTTGAGTTTCAGAAATAAAATTTTACTATTTCTTTAAAAGTTTTGAACAACGGAAGACTGTTTGCTGAAAAAATTTTGCGCCTTCGGCGCACTTGTCTTTTCCTTAATTCTTTCACAGCTTCGACGTCTACCTTTACTTTATAGTTTATTATAGTATATGAAAGATGTGCACTTTGCAAATGAAAAACCTGTTTACTGTATTGAAAGATTTAACTGTTTTCATTGTGGCTTTTTACCGATTTTTAAAAAATTCTTCAGCTTCTGCGGGCTGAGCCGCCCAGACCCGTTGCTATAGGTCCGAATTTGAAAAAATCCTGTCAACAATTGATCGCGAAAATGCTCTAAATTAAATCCTGGGAGAGTTTTAATTGCAAAAATTCCTCAACTTCTGGGGGGCTCCGCCCCCCAGACCCCTCGCGTTAGTTCGTTCTCTAAATCTTATTACGTCGCACATGGAAGTCTGTTTTCATGATGCAAGATTTGACCAACAGTGTGAAAGATGTGTTTTATATATACTGTGTATTCATTCATAACTTCAATATATATTGTTTCAAATTTAAAAATATTGTTTAAAATATTTATTAATTTCTTTTAAAATAAATTCAATTTTTGACGCAATGCCCCAATTCCTGACGCAATAAAATTTTTCCTGACGCAGCACTGACGCAAATCGTGAAACGAAAAAAAACCCTGGTGGGGGCCCACAGGTGTACCACCTGTTTGGGTTGGGGGGGAGTACCGTAACTAAGTAACTAGTAACTACAGTAACTGTACCCAACTTTTTTTCAGCTAAAAATGGCCCTTTTTGGACATAAAATCGACTATTTTCGACATAAATCTAATAAAAAACCATTCGTATTTCTTAGCGTTTTTAACTGTTTCTAGACATTTTTTTCGGAAAATTTTTGAAAAATTGCAAAAATTTTGCACAAATTTAACATTTTTTCTCTTGTTTGGACCCCATTTTAGGGGGGGGGGAGGGGGGTCTGAGCTCCGCTTGGGGTGGGGGAGTAGTCGAGGTCGGGTATGGGGGGTGGGGGGTCTGGCCTCTCCGTGGGGGGTGTCTCACAGGGGGTAAACTGTAGCCTGGTTCACCTATGGTGGGGCCCCCCACGGCAGTGAGGCACTTATGTATATAGATGGGGGACAAAAATTTTGCCTTGGTCCCCCCTTAGGATTCGAAATAAATCGAGGTCGCTGATTTCAAAAATCGAATCGAGAGATCGATCCGATGGATCGATCGATCAAAATCGATCAAAACATTTCCGATTTTGGCGAAAAGTCGCTCCAAGGGTATAGCCATGGGGGGAAAAACCCACATTTTCGGATTTTGGCTGGAACTTTTTTATTATAAGGGTTATCTGAGAACTTTATATACCATCGTACTTGGCGTACTTAGAACTTTCTTTTAAGCCTATTTGCACTTCTCTAAGTTGTACCGTTAGAGCGGTATAATGCAAAAAGTAGCGGGGGAAAAAACCCAATGGGGGGAAAATAAACCCACCCCTCACAGGTCTTAAAAATTGTTCTATCGCAATTCTGACACTGCCAGTGTAAAATTCAACCCTTTTTTAGTTAGTATGAACCAAAAAACCCGATCTAAGTAACTTTTTTTGAAATCTCATGTGCCGTTGAAAATGCTGCATCAACTGGCCAGGTTTCATAAAGTTTAACACATAAACATAGGGCAATTTTTGAAAAAGGCTAAAAATGATGTAATTTGATAAAACTTATTATTCTATCGTGTAGAGAATGGTTTTTTACGTAGAATTGGCTGTTAAAATCCACAATTGTACCTGTATTGGGTCCTCCAGCTGCGAAATGGCACTTTTAAGGTTTTTAGCCCCTAGCTAGCCAGGTAAGCAAAATTGTCCGAATCTGACCGCATAGGATGACGCAGCGTGCTCGATAGTACCGTGCTATAGTCTCTAATTGTTTCCGTGTTGAGTTGTTAAAAAATTTTTCAAAAAAATTTGGGTGGGTTTTTTCCCCCCAAAGTGGGTTTTCCCCCGCCACGTTTGGCAATGTGCCAGACTAACGGTACAGCGGATCGGTCTAATTTTGGCTGTGTGCAAAGAGGAAGAGTTGCCATCATTGCAGATATTTGCAAAACTTTTCTAGCCCAACCCAGTCAAAAGTTACATCGGTCCAAACTTTTGGTAAATTTTTGGATGGTTGAACCAAAAAGTAGTTGTCATTTTCAAAATGTCATAAAATAAGCAGGAGTGAACCAAATGACTTGATCTTTGCATACATAGGTTAGAAAGAGTCTCGCTTCTTGCTGCTATGTTTTGGAGCTCATATCTCCAACCCATGACCCAGGAGGCGGGTGGGTTTTTTTCCCCCCAAAAAGGGGGTGGGTTTTTTTCACCCCATGGCTATAATTCGGGGGGTGCTGATTCCGAATCTGCAGTTGAAATTTCGATCCGAGCTGCCAAAGTCGACTTATTGACGAATTTTGGAAAAATCGATGAAAATCGATTTTTGAGGTCGAACGAACGATTTTCACGAAATTTTCACTATTTTAGCTTAAAAACCTAACACCAAAAATTAGTTATTTTTTAGCGATTTTTAGCATATATTACACCTAAAAATTATCAAATTACCTAAAATCAAAAAGTATGCCCCCCATCGATGGGGGAGCTTCTTCGCCCCCCCGTATCGCCCCCCCCCAAAATTTAGGCCTAGAAGTCAGCCAGGGAGGAGGCACTAGCGTAAATACGGGGGGGAGCCAGGGTTTTTTTTTGAAAACCGGACATGTTCCAAAATTGTTCTTTTTTAAAAAATTTTGTTCTTTTTTAAGTGAAACTGTTCTTTTTTCCAAAAATTTCGTAAAAAATGGAAAAATGTAATAAAAATTTAAAGCTAAATAATTTAAAAGTTTGAACGGCTTACTACATATATACAACAATTTATTATAATCAAGTACGTGTATCAGTGTTTTTGTTTTGCTCGAACACGTTTGAATAGAATCTAAACCCACAAATTGCGCAACGGGGGTCTGGGAACCGGAGTCCCCAGATGCTGCAAAAATGCGTCAAAAATCCACGAGCAATTTTTGTAACTTTTCAGTGTTTAATTTTAGTAATTTACTTTTTCTGTGTCTGGAAAAAAAGTGCCCACGCGTGCGCACAAGCCCAAAATTTTTTGCTAAATTCAGAGAAAAAGTGTGTCATTGCTCACTTTTTTGAGCAAATAAAAAACACAGACGTGTATATGAACGCTCACACTTAGCGAATAAACAAATTTTATAAAAACCTTCTTGGCTTCATGAGATCAAACTATATATATAAAATTTGGAGAAATTAAAGAAACGCAATTTTAAAATTTTAAGATCTTGCTTTTGTCTCTATTCTTTTTTGAAAACGGGAGAACATAAAATTGACTACAAATCTTCAATTTATATATCCCACACAAGAACTCTCTGAAGAATCCTCGCCTGCTGCTAACATTTGAGTATACATGTATATGCACCTGTGCCTGCCTGTCTTTGTTTGCAGTATATAGCAAGTCGAAGGAGACAGGCACAATAGACCCAATGCCATGAAGCGTTACAGTTTGAAGCAAGAACATAATTGTAAACTAGTGCAGGCAGACATGAACAAACTGGGGTGTCTGGGGGGCGAAGCCCCCCAGAAGTTGAAGAAATTTTTTGAAATTTTGCTTTTTCGGCTAAGGAAAATATTAATTTTGTGTTCTTTTTCAACTTCTAATTTTGCTTTTTTCTCTGTTCCTTTATTGTTCTTTTTTAAAAATTTTTGTTCTTTCTGGAAAAAATGTGTTCCAAAGAACACTTTTTGGAACAAAAAAAAAACTCTGGGGGGAGCCCCCCGAAATGGTTTTGCCCCCCCCCTGAAAAAAATTGGCCAGAAGAACATTTTTAAGACCGCGCGAAGCGCCGGCTTTTAAATTTATCATAAACACAAAGAAATTGTACTAAAATGCCCCAAACATTAGTGCATTTATGTTTCATTGAAAAATTTTCGCGCCTTCGGCGCGACTTTATTATTAACATATTATGTATTATTAAACCTTTACTAGTTTACTTTGCTTTGCCAGCTTTGTTGTTTTATTAACTGCATTATTGCAAACATGATTCCCTTATATAATCGGTGGATACTGGAAATGTGCTGCTTGGAATATATACACTGTTCATAATGGGAGCATCCAATCTGAGTTTTCGAACGAGATTATAAAAGTGCAAAACATATAGCAAATTAAACGACAAAATTTGGTTTATGGATAGATGATATATGTACAATGCAAAGGATTCAATGTTTCAATAGCATTTTAATGGCAAAATTGAAAAGTTTTCTCAACTTCTGGGGGAGTCCGCCCCCCAGACCCCCTTTTTGCGTTTTTGCATACCGCTTTCGGCTGCAATAGATTTAAGCTAAGAACCTTATAAAAATTTTGTATGTATATAGTGTTCATAGAATTGTTCAGCAAAAAAATATATAAATTTTACCCACCCTCCCCCAGACTTCGGTCCAAAGCGCCCCCCCCCGAAAATTTTTTGTATCTACGCTACTGGGGGGAGGGGTAAAAAAATTTTTAAGAGGAGGGTCGGCGACCCCTCCATGCGGAAGGAGGAGTCCCCAAGCCCCCATACCACATTTATGCTTGTATAGAACTGCATGTATTAGCTTATACGAGCTGCTGTCTATATTAGCTTAGAACTTTGTCTATATACTAACGTTTGGTATTTACATTTTCCGTAGCTGTTGGAACATGCCCACAACTATTGAGATTCCACTTCGTGACAGTCCAGATGAGGTACGTATATACGTATATATATATACAGACGTATATATATGTATATATATACGACTTAATACACGTTTATATATATAAACTATATATATATATGTATAAATATATTTATTTATATAGGAAACACGCATTTTCACGATTTTTTTGTACATACATACAATGTCGTAGACACAGGTCTTCGCTTTCGGGGAGGGTTGACCTGGGGGAGCGCTATCGCGTTAGGGCTCGCTCCCTAATACCAAGAGTACATAATAACTAAGAGTGTGACAAGCGTCAAGCTCTTAGTTATCAGGCTTGGGACATCATCTGCACGATAACGGCTGACCCCCCCCCCACAAATTAGACCCATCACTTCAAAGAAATTCGCACGCTATGCTTGTGTGCTGAAGCTCGCAACAGACGCACATTGAACCAACTGAGTAGTTGTGTTTTCGAGCTTTAGAACGTAGGCATAGCGTGCGAATTTCTTTGAAGTGATGGGTCTAATTTGTGGGGGGGGGTCAGCCGTTATCGTGCAGATGATGTCCCAAGGCTGATAACTAAGAGCTTGACGCTTGTCACACTCTTAGTTATTATGTACTCTTGCTAATACGTAATACCAAGAGTACATAATAGAATAAGCGTATGAAACTCTTACACTACTATAAACATGCTAGACATGCTCGGTCCATTAACTTGGGACCCCCTCAGAGAGTCGGGCGGTCCCACTTTGCACTAATGACGTGCTTTTACATAAACGCATGTCTGCTCAGTGATTGGCCCATTAGTTTTATAAATAGCCTAGCAATGTAAATACATGAATTCGTAGAAATGATTTACGCAACAATTTTTATAATCATTAGAAAGAGCAGAAAAAAATGTGTCAAAGTTGTGGAATCAGTTTTATGGCATTAACCTAAGTAAAGTTATATATATGTTTATATATAGTTAATTAATTACATTACTAATAAATAAGCCTTAGACCAATAGGCCAAATGATTGAGCAGATACGCGTTTATGAAAGCACTTAAGTAGTGTTACGTGAGACCCATCTCCCCGAAAGTCGCGGAGGGGGTCCCAAGTTAACGAACCGAGCATGACTAGCATGTTTAATATATAGTATGGTAAGAGTTTTATACTCATATTCTATTATGTACTCTTGGTAATACGTGGTATATAATCTTTTAATTAGTTTAACGGAAGGCAATTATTTTCAGTCGGCAGTCAGCGACCCCTGTGATATGTGTCATTGTATATATATTATGCATGCGTATATATATTATATATGTGCATTGTGTTGTATTAAGATTAGCAGAATTTGTTTTAGGTTATTGAATTGGATTTGGAACAGCTGCCAGACGGTGATGAAGTCTTGAGTATCCTTAACCAGGAACGTGCGCAGCTTCATATCTGGATAGTGTTAGCTGTAAGAATTTTCAGTGTTTTTGTAAAAATATTTGAGCTTGCAGTAAGGTTTGTTCGACTACTAGCCATAAAGGCAATGAAGGGAGTGCATTAAACCAAGTTGAATCCAGTAATGATGATTGATTTTTGGAACGCAAGACTGTTGATAAATGGTACGTCCCTCGTCCAGCTTGCAGCTAACTGTTTGTGGAGTCGTTTGCACCTCATCTGTTGAGGCAGTGTTTACTGCTTTGCAGCAGAGTTTTATGCCCGAAATTATATACCGAGGAAGGTTGGGTTTTCTCCTCAAAAAATTATTGCGGAAAATTTCAGTCTTTTAGTATTTTCCATTTTTCTTCGGATAGTCTCAACAGCTTCCTATTGTTTGTGGATTGTTCAAAGGAACAAATTTTAACGGATTATAAACATTATTAACGAATTATTATCAAATCTTAAGCATACGTATTAGAGATGCACCGGGGCCAGCTCTCGGCCCCGGTCAGGAAAGGGGCCGGGGCCAAATAGCGGGGCTGGGCCTTAATGGCAGAAAGTATATATACAAGTAACAAAAATGCTCCGCACAAAAGAGGATAATATGTGTGTGTATGTTGGCTGTATCGTATATATATCCTTCAAATATCCTTTAAATATATAATAAATATAAATAGGTATATCCTTAAATTCCGATTGAAGAAGTAAAGACAAAAGTTTCATAGGCACGTGACATTATTTGGCACAGCAAATATTGGTGGATGGCTCCATGTCAAAAGTTGCTCAGTTCACTTAGGGCTTTCATTTGATACCAAATTTGACCACTTGAAAAATTTT
>JASAND010008682.1:0-10913 GCA_030248195.1 Trissonchulus latispiculum
TGCTTATTGACGTATGAACTAATGGACTCGCAACTTATCATTTTTATGTAAAGGACCCGTGATGCAATTTGGTAAAATGTGAATTTATTAATGCGCATTAGCTAACATTTGGTTTTAGGAAACATTACAACATTTCCAATTTCAGTTGAACCATCTAGTTCACTGGCCTATGTCACGGAGACAACTGAGACTGAGGTATGTACCTAAGTCTAACGAGATCACGGTGGGAGTCCTTTTCTGCTGATTTCTCCGCTTTAATTGATTTTTATATTGTTTTCACAGTGGTTTAAAACATAAATTTACCTCAATATTTAACTGTAAACTGTTACATAGTTTTTAGTTTTTAATATTGAAATAAAGTTTGGTTTGCGTCTACTTCAATAAATAGTTATTAAAAGTAATTCAAAAACTACCTATAATTGAAAAACATAGGATAATAGAATTTTCTCCGCAATCGCTTTGCTCATACACTATCATAAGTTTAATAGTAAACATTTTTGGAAACATTAGTAAGGTCTTACAGTGATATTTCAGGTCATTGCGATTATTTGTTATGAAGTTACGTTAGTTAGGTCTGGCAATATGCTCGAAACATTAAGGCCGAAATCTCGGGGGGGGGAGGGGGACATCTCAGCGTGTAAACATGCAACGCTGACATTTTTTAAAAACGGGCGCTTTCGGCGAATTAAATACTATAACTTGAGCTAGAGAAATCGTACAGCAATATTTTTTATATCATTATATTGCGTAAAAAGAGATGTTTTTAACGATCTAAAAATGATGCAGTTAGGTTCAGGTAGTCTACAAAAGCGGAAATAAGACATCCGTTCCACGAAAATTCTGAGAATTTCATCATTTTTTCAAAATGCCTTACTTTGTTGCCGGATTTATAAGAGATTGCCTGGACCTAACTACATAAGTTTTATATCGTTAAAAAGATCTCATCATTTTACGCAAGATAATGATATAAAAAATTATTGCTGTACGATTTTCCTAGCTCAAGTTTTTGTATTTAGTTCACCGAAAGCGCCTGTTTTTGAGACATGTCAGCGTTGTATGCTTACACGCTGAGAAGCCCCCGAGATTTTTGCCTTAATGTTTCAAGCATATTGTAACTTGTAAGCTTATTCTATTAGGAAGAACTGAATGTCTCACTCTTCCTATTATAAACTCTTGGTTAGGTAAACAATGATAACACCTTAAGTCGGCTGTGTATGCTTGAACTTAAATGGCAAAAGCGCAGAAGCAAGTTTTTATGCACCACTTTATTATTACAGGCTTCTTTGAGTGCATCTGAAGGACCTTTGATCATATATCAAACAGTTTACGTAACTCCGGAACCAGAGGTGTGTACATGTTTGTGCTATTGGCTTTTGTGTACTGTGTGGGGACCACAATATAAATTTGACCTTTACACGGCCCATTGCAATCAGTTAAGACGAGTCCGGTTTGAGTTTCTTTGGACTGCCTTAAAGAAAAGGTCAATCTTGGTTCAAACAAATGTACTTCTATTTTGGGCCCCACAGAATTCCAAACGTTACCGTAACAGGTGCAAATCTCCTGCTTACTCTAACAATTAAGAAATGATCTTACCCTTAATATCTAGTTGCAATTTGTTTGCAATACCATAGCCTAGGCTCATGAAAAGAGCTGTTGAATTTCCGTTCATAATCGGATTTTAAGCTTTCAAACAACTTAAGTAGATGCACGAAACTGCCCCAATCTGCCCTCCGACAGATGAGATTCCAATCCACGAAGACTTCTGAGAATGCCATTTTCAACTGCATTGATTGCAAAACAAACTTGACTTTAGAGAGCTCAAGCGTTGTGAATAAGATTGGCGTCGAAAGCGATATTTAATATATATGTAAATTTATATCTTACGTAATTGTTAAAGTAAGTCGAACATTTACACCTGTCACGGTAACGTTTGGAATTCAGTGGGAGCCAATATAGAAGTACATTTGTTTGACCTAAGATTGACCTTTTCTGTACGGCAGTCTAAAGAAACTCAAATCTGACTTGTCTTATTTGTGTGCAATGTGCCGTGAAAAGGTCAAATTTATATCGTGGCAATACATGTGCATGGGGGGGGCTTTGGGAAGGTTCACCCCCCCAGACATGGAGCTCACCCTCCAGAGGGGTCCCTCAGCACCCCCGTCCGGTTTTTTGAGCAAAACCCGGAAAATGAATTTCCCCTCCTACACATGTCTGATCGTGGTCCCCACACCGTTTACACAAGCCCTTTTTATTTTACTAATACAGGTCCTGAAAAGTTATATTTTGATCAATTTAGTCAAACTGTGATGTTTTTAGCACATGGTCATTGTGGCCATGTTATTATATTATTATATGCTACGTTTATCAATTTTAAACTATCATCTGCGTTTTGTGCTGGTTTTGTAGAACGTAACAGCTCCTGAACCTATAATTATCTATCAAACAGTATATATAACGCCGGAACCTCAGGAAACACTAGTGGAGAATTTAGAAAACATCACTTCGGAAAATTACACAAACTTTACACTGGTAAGAGCTGCCTTTTAATACATTATAATTATTATAATAGCTTAGCTTCAGTGCAACATGCAATTCACGGCTTAAACTAAATTCAATAAGTAAGAACATTTAGCTTTTGCAACAATATTTCAACTAATCTATTCAGACCCGTTCAGTCTGACCTTAGTTGGACTTATAAATTCGTATTCTTGAGTTTCGACTGGTTCATAAAATTTTAATTTGGAAGCGAACCAAGTTCCAAGTTACTAATGATATTGTTCAAAGCAAACTGATTAATTAATAAGTATTGGCAGCGGGAACGTAGCGGATAAAGATTCAACTTAAAGATTTGCTTTTGGTTTCTTACAAAGGTATTATCAAGAGGAAGAGAGTGACTAGCGTCACACTCATAGTTATCAGCGGGCAGACATCATCTGCACAATAAAGCCTGACCCCCACAAATGAATACCTTCACTTCAATCACTGTTTACCTGCTACATTGGCATGTTATTGATCCAAGCAGGCACAATTTACGCTAATAGAGTAAGTGCTGCTTGCGAGCTTCAACGAGTAAACATAGAGTGAGTGAGCGTAGCGTTCATAATTGTGCATATATATATACTAGGTAAGTACTCAGTTGTGGGGGTCACTATGTATACAGTTGTGGGAGGTCACTAGGCACTTAGTTGTGGACGGTCAGCTGTTATTGTGCAGAGGATGTCTGCCAGCTGATAACAATGAGTGTGACGCTTTTTACCCTGTTAGTTATTATGTACTCTTGGTATTATGTATTGTTTGTTTATTGAAGTGCGAGAATCGACGTATATACCTTCACTTTTCCTACTACTTTATTTACCACGAGTGTATTCTAAAATTCCTTTGCCTTATAAGCTGATAAGTATTTGCTATATTTGTTAGGAACCAGAAACCTTAAACATCACGTCAAATGCTTCCGCAACCAGCGAGCAAGAAACTGAATTTATAACGAATGCAACCGTTTCTGTTCAAGAAGAAACAGAAAATGTTCGGATTGTTTACGTTTATATTACGCCATCTGGAGCTACAAACAGAACCTCAAATGCGGAATGGAACACAACTGTCACACCAACCATAACTCCCAGTGCTACAACGGCGGAGGAAAATGTACGAATTGTTTATGTCTACATAACTCCTAATCCTGAAACGACCACGGAAAATGCTACTTTGGGTGAAAACGCGACCACAACCTTCCAGCAGCCGTTTGCAACTCCGACAAATGATACTGAACTCACTAACACCACAACATCCAGGCCAAGTCCCGATATACACCAGCAGATTTGTGGTGCTGGGTGGGTATATCAAAAGGGAAAATGTTACAGAGTCTCTGATTCTAGCACCAAAGTAGATTTTGGACAAGCTGTTGCCGACTGTGGAGAATTGGGAGGACAAATGCTAGTTGTAGAGAATTCAATTGAATGGGTTAGTTCTCTGTGGTTAGTTGGGAATAATTCAATGTATAACAGCAAGAGTGCACTATTATTAAGAAGAATATATAGAAGAAAATCATGGACTCTTGGTAACAGTGATTTAAATTAATGGTAATTTTTGTTTAGCCACATACTGTTGGGCAAGTTTCAGTGAACACGGTGGTTATCGCCGAACATGCAAACATTCTTTAAAGTTGTTTCGACAGCACGTGAATACGATTTTGCGGATACTCATCTAGCAAATACTATACTTTCTAGTAATGCTAAATTCCTGAAATATGAATATTTTTACGCAGCTATTAATTCTATCATGTGTAAGACGCGTTTATTTTTAGACTTTTATAATAGTTGAACTAGGACCAGCAATTCTTAGTGGCTATCCAGTAGAAGCCAATGAGGGATTTTTCATTGGCCTGAGATCTGTTGGTAATGCAGACGATTGGCGTTGGATGGATACTCCGGAGAGAAAAGGGTGGAATGAAATGTAATTCTGGGTAAAATCTAAGCTGAATGATGGAATAACCAGTTGCGTTTCTGAGACTCACTAGTATTGACTAAAAAACTTTGCTATCAAAGTTTGTTCAAGTATGAGTTCAAAAAGGACCATTTGGTGACCGAGATTACGGCTCCCTGCGCTCCATGCTGCTTGCGTTTAGGTGGCATAAATGTCGTAAATCCGTCACGTTAATTTTTCACTTACTATTTGTTCAGACCCTGGCGACGTGGTGGAAGACTGTATTCGCTGTTTACTAGGCTGAAAAGGCAATTAATTAGAAATGTTTTATGTGCTGAACTGCGCTGGAACGGTGAAACTTTCGCAATAGAGTCGGAATCCTGCTCTCAACATCAAGGATTTATTTGTCAGAAAATAGGTACCGATACCTGTATACTTTGTATTGTCACATTTGTAAATATATTATTATAAAGTTTGAATAGATTGTTTGCTACGATTGTTAGGGATTCCTTGCTAGTCCAGCTATCTAGAAATTGTAGCAAATATAGAAATTTTCCAAACATGCCTATTGGGCCATATGAAGCCCACTCTAACTTTTCAGCTCCAGGCTTTTTCTTTCCTAGCATATACTTTGAAATGTTGCAGAACATAACAAATTTTAGTGTCGTTTAGTTTTAAGCAATACTTCTGACACAAATACCTTATGTTCAATATGACCACTCACCACTGTGATTTTGCTGAATATTGTCAAGTAGTCACACTTCAGTCTCAGGTTAGGATCCGATCTCTTCATAGTCATTTTCATCTCTTTATTCTTCCCATCCTTTAAATTATATTTCTGATACGTTCTGTTACTGCGCAATTGAACGGTTTACTTAAAGCTATTTCTACAGTGCATTCTCAGTTGATAGTCCGCCTAGCACTGGCGATGATGGTGAAGGCACGAATCCTGACTGTCCCATTGGATGGATTTATTATGACGGTAGCTGTTATCTTTTCTCGAAGCCTGAAGAGAAAACACATAATAGTGAGGCTGCCCAAATCTGCAATCATTTTGGTGGAGAAATGGCAACAAGGGAAGCAGCTTCAAAAATTGTGGTAATATTTCTAATTGTTTACAGTAGCTTACACAGTGAGTGCAACTCTATTATAATTGAATTTACTGAAAGTTCCGTTCTCGTTCATATTAACAAGTTTGAAAATACTAAACTGCGGTGAATATCAATCACTCTAGATGATCTAACTTTCTATACCAATTGTACGAAGCTTTCTCACAAAACAACGTTAGACGTGTACAGTATATGTTTTGTATTATGTTGTATATTTCTAGTAAAACGTATTTGATCATTTTAGACGATTTTTGGAGCGATTCCGTCTCTAAATTTCCATCAAAGTGGGTTATTCTGGATCGCTGAAACTGAAACAAGCAAGCACTTTATTTTGCAACGCTTAAAACGTCAGCTATTTTCCGTACCTTGTCTGGCATTGGTGATCCAGGGAAGCAGCCTGTCTGTTGTGTCAAGGGATTGCATGCAACCGCTTCAGTACATTTGCACAGCAAAAACAGTTTCATTGGCAATTATTTCCACTGTTGATGATGGGGATGCTGTATCTGTTTCAGTAGGTGAGAAAAACCAGCTCAACGCTTATAGCTCCTGACATAGGTGAGCGAATAGAACCTGAACATAAAGTGACACTAATACACCGGATCACCTTATTATCAAATTCATTCCATGTTTCTTAACACAGATACATGGAGCTATAGCATTCTGCCTAATTTTGATATTTGATTAAGCTTCATACTGTAAGTCCACAGACTAATTTGTATTTGAGGAAATTTAGATTTAAGTATTTAATTAATTCAGCAATCAGATGTTGGCATAGGACCCGATGTTTTTTCCAAGGGAGGTTTTTTAGGAGTCCTACAGCTTAAGCTTAAAATTACACCATATGAAGTTACGTGTGTGTTAGGAATGGAACCTACAGTTTTCGCAAGTATGCGAATCGATGGGAAAATGTTGCAAAAGTATTTAGTAACTGTAAATGCAAAAGTACTTTACCAATGTATTAATTATCAGTTCAACACTTAACATGCTGCTTTTAGATAGAGGAGACTGCAGACAATCACTTTATCGTTGCTTATCCAAAGATGCATTGTGTGAATCAATTGGTGGAGACAGATACGAATGCATGTGCCGAATGGGATTTCGAGGAAATGGAGATACCTGCGAAGGTCTTCTACATACACTATAATTAGCTATAAATAAAACGCTCTACAAATTCAGTTTCCTCTACAAGTACTACATTTTTAAAGCTTGCCTTTTTTTCAGACATTGACGAATGTGCAGAAGATTTGAATAATTGCGGTGAAAATGCTATGTGCGAAAATACGCCTGGTCAATTCATCTGCAAGTGTCCTTCAGGCTTTCACTTTATTCCGACATCGAGTCGTTGTGAAGGTGATACTTAGTTAAGTTAAGTTTAGTTAAACAGAGATATTATTTTAAAATTTGTTTTCTCTGCAAAAATATGGAAAGACTGTGAATACATGAACATGACAATTTTCGCAATTATTTAATATATTAGTTGCAGTATATAATTCTTATACTTTGCACCTTTGTTAAGACGATAAGATACTGACTACAGCTGGTCCAGCTCTGTTTGAATTCACCGAACCATTAAGCACTGATAGGTGCCCGGATAACTGGGTTATGATTGATCAATCCTGCTACTTGATTTCCGATCAAACGAAACCTGTGTCATTCGCAGAGGCTGAGAGAACATGCCTAACGATGAATGGCGGACATCTAGGAAATTCTACAGATCTACTTCGCATACTACCAATAGTAATTATTCCTGCTGGAGCAGGCGGTGTGAACTTACACCTCTCTATGTTTAACATGTGTTTCCCCGTTTCAGTACATGAAAGCCCTATCTTCAGCCATGGCAAGTATAGGCCCCTTTTATATATATATATATAAGCTCATTTATGTAAACGAGGTTATCGGCTACATACAGAGTACATGTTCCCTTGTTTGGGCGGGGGTCGACCAGATCGACAGCGCATACCCCCCTCCGTTTGGTGGGGGGGTAGCAGAAAAGAGGTCTCCGTTTGGGGGGGGGGGGTCGCTGAACGGGGTCCCCGTTTGGGGGGGGGTCGCCCAAGCAGGCTAAGATTGCTTGAATCTAATTGGCTGTTGGCAAGCCCCCTCCCCAAACGGGGACCCCTTTCAGCGACCCCCCCCCCAAACGGGGACCCTTTTTGGAAATAAGCTGTAACTACCGTAATCCTTTGCTGGACCCCCCCCCAAACGGAGGGGGGGTTTCTGCAATCTGATTTTCTGTTGACGACCCCCCCCCCCCCACCAAAAGGAGGGGGGTATGCGCTGTCGATCTGGTCGACCCCCCCCCAAACGGGGGAACATTCGCGTATTGTGGTCGGACCACCGTTACGCAATGCCAAGAAGAGAAGCCCTCTAGTGGCTTACTCTTCTTCTAATATATAGTGCAATTATGCACTCTTGCTTTTTGTGGTGCAGAATTGTCAGCAATCTAAACGGTTTCATATTTTTGAATGCAAAAGTATGATTTGGGAGTTCAACATAGGCGAAATTGAGACCCTGATGTAAAGATTTGGCTCCGCCGGGGAATCAAACCACGGACACGGACCTCCCGCACTGCAGTCAGGCGTGCAACCACTACAACACGGAGCCAGGAGAGAAGAACACATATAACATTTATACCATTGGTGCTCTGTGTACACTAAGGTGAACTATAATGTAATGTTTTATGGTCAAGAACTTGCACCTTCTTCCGGATTGAGACAGAAATAGTCACATAACTCAGCTAATTCCGGTTTAATATTACTAGTATTACGCTCTCCCGTAGGCATGTGACGACCTATGCGTCTTCATGACAATGTATTATGGACACGGACACGAATACTCCCTATTGAAGATTGTCACTATATTATGGAATACTACGTACCACATATTAGAACCTAAAAAGCTAAACGTGAGTGAGTTGGATTACTGGCGGTTCAATGCAACAGTTAATTTTAATTTCATAGAAACTGTATTTTATGCTAACTGGACATAAATTAACAAGTAGGTCCCAAAAGGGGAAGTATTCCTTTGTAGACCTTCTTTGTTTATTCAGTTGCGAAATTGGTTTTGTTGGAAGCTCCTTAAAACGCTGGAAGCGCCAGGTTTACTTTACAATTTCACTTGACCTCCCTCATTAGGAAGAACAGGTCTATGCTTGCCATGTCGAGCTAAATTTGTGAGCGCAAGCACAACCTATCTAATTCCCTAATCCATCGATGTGTAGCTCCCAAGCTACAATCTGCAACCGTTTAGATTGCTGACAGTCGAAGACTGCACAACGGCTCTCAGTTCTGCTGCTGAATTGGGTAAGCAAATTTGCATAATATGAATGCAAAAATCTAACCTAAGCTAGCCCTGTGTTGAAGATAGGGCTACTGAATAGAGAATTGGCTCACACTACACTAAACATACAAGTTTTCATTTTATACATTCCTGCTCCAGCAGGAAGAAAAATGGACACTCCTTCTGCTTTATGGCTGACTGGAGCTGAATTATTGGCGAAGTAAAACTCAAGAGAAATAGAAAATTGAATTGACTTGTTCGCTCATTAAAGCATGTACAAGATAATTAGGAAAACGTTTCATGTTGTAGCCAAATTTCGTTTTAGTTCATACAGATGCACTAAGAAATATTGCCGCATTTTGGGGCACCTTGTTTTTGCTGTAACGTCTTCTTGTTTTAACTGTAGCCTACCTGCATTGATTTTACTATTCATATTTATACACATAACTTACTCATAGCATATTTGTAGATTTCGCCCTTTTTTACCATGGCCAATATGCTGTTGATACAGTTATTATTCTTACCATCATTTAGAATCGAGTTCGTTTGGGTCTGGGAATACAACCAGAAAGATTTATTTTATTTTGGATTGGAAGATTGTCTCCGAATCCTGGCTCTCTGTTCCGCTTCAAGAAGCAAGCATCTTCCCTTTTTGCTTGCCCTGTAATCAGTATCAGCCAAAATGACATATCCTTAATTAGCAGAGATTGCGATCAGTCGTTACCCTATATTTGTCAATCATCTTCTAATGGCGAGTTTTTCCTACGCGGCATAACTCAACGTACAGGTACAATGCGGAATGATACAATATTTTCATGTACTTGAATTTACACTCAATGTAAATAAAGAAGTGTTAATGATAACATACTTTTGAAACTATAGTATTATGATTTATGTTTTGCTAGTATAGCCATGGTTTGTTAATAGATGAACAAGAAGATGTATGTCCAGTTGGTATGCATTTGGACAGTTGCGGTAAAGATTGTCCCAGAACATGCGAAACTATTAACACAGATACAGCATGCAATCCTGACGTAATCATTTCTAATGTTTAGATAAAATTCGATAGATACGATAGTAAAAATGTGTGATCAATTATGTATAGCATTTGATGCCTGTCAGACACCCATAACATCATGGATTTTCAAAAAACATCGTGATGACAAGAAACATTCTGCACAATTAAGTTTTGAAAAATCACAATAGTTTCAACATATCGGTTTGTCTGGTGCCTTAACCTTCATGAGAAAGCTAAAATTTTTCTCTCAGCAGCGGTTTCCTTCTGAAAACCTTTGGAATGACACTGCTTGAAGAAAATCTGATAAATTTTCAAAAAATCAGCCTTCAAGTCTGGAATAATAACCGTTATTGATTGTCTTATTGCTGATGGCTGAGTGGTTCCAAATGTTAAAAGGTTGAACGCTGACGCGGTTGACGTTGTCGCTTGTCAAGGTTGAGGGATTTTATTGAACAAAAATAATGAAACTAAATAACCAAACCGTAACCGCTTTTCCCTGTTCTTTTGCCATTCTAATATGTGTTTTCTGAAGGAGCTTGAAAGAAGAAAATAATAGTTCTCCTATTCTTGGCAGTTTAATTTACTTAGGTTTTCTGCATTTTTGCCTCAGTCAGTTTTTGTGTGCGTTTTCCATAGTTGACTTCACAAAACTATGATATTTGAACAAACGCTAGCTAAGTTATGATACTTGCGGACTTCTGTGGGTTATGGTATTTCCAGATTTGAGCGGTTTGACACAATTATAACTTAGACATTACTATTTCAGCAATGCATTTCCGGATGTGTTTGTGACAAAGGCACTTTGCTTTTGGGTGATCGATGTGTACCAGAAACCGCATGTACTTGCTCAATGGGTGACACACTTTTCAAGGTAAATTTATTCTTCTGAAACTGATGCTGGTCCTAGGATTAGTAGTGTTCAACATAGATACTGCTGTTGATTATTCCTGATTATTCACCCTGAAGATATACATCAGTACAGCCTTTAAATTTTATTGCTTACATATTTTCAACGGGATTTACACTTTGCATTCAATATTTATATGCAGTTTCAGTTAGGTGAAGTCAAGTACCAGGAGGATTGTAGC
>JASAND010008683.1:0-36924 GCA_030248195.1 Trissonchulus latispiculum
CTTGTATTATATATAGACACGACGGCCAACACACACGCATTATCTTCTTTTGTGCGAAACATTTTTGTTACCTGTGTATGTATTTATATAAAAGTCAAATATCTACAAATTTATGACATACGCCAATATGAGCCTTATTGTAGGACAGGCGCATCTGTTAAGCGGTTGCAACTTGTTTTCCTTAATTTTACAACCTCACTACTAACTCATATTATGTTTTTACTTGCGGTGAAGGAGCACCTTTTGTTCTTGTCTATAGAGCCAACTGTCGCAAAATCGGAGACTAAAAGTTTTGTTTCATGTTGTGAGTCGTCAATCTAAAAATCGTAAATGTAAATAAATATAACAATATAATTTTCAATTTGCTTGAAGTTTAGGACTTCGTCCATAACAACTAGAACTACCTACAACTTAACAACAACAGTGTCTCCAAATGAACTTGATTCCCTTGTCCCGTGGATTCTATTCATTTAAAGTTCGTTTCTATATCGAAATTAAACAGACCTTGTTTTTAGTGATCAAATGAACAAAAATTAAGTGCAAACCCACAAAATGTTTGAACTATTGGTAGTAGAAAAATCAGGAAAAGTTCAAACAGTCGCAAAATAAAAATCTGCAAAGTAGAAGAAAATATATACAAGGCTGTGAGAAATGACAAATTTCCTTACAAAATATGTACCGATTACGGACTCTATAACTTTTACAACATCACAATGAGGGGGTTTCATAAACAGGAACTGTATATATAATCGCTTTCAAAATGCTGATTGCATACTGAACTAGTCCAGTGTGTACTTTACATACTGGACTAGTTCAGTTCCGAACTGAACTGAATTACATACGGGACTACTACATATACACTCTAAAAATGTTAAGGTGTGCAAGTTTGAGAAGCGTTATGCACGTCTTTATGTTTCTAAATTCTAATCAGAAAATTAGTTTGGGCGTAAGAGGGCAGCAGCACGCCTTGGGAGGTAATCAGTGAGCATACTTTTATGTGAGAAGGCGATTATTGTTAGCCAGGCTATTACCGGTGGATTTGGGGTGACTAGGAAACCAACTTTGTCGCGCAGTCTCTTAAAACTCGACCTTAGCTTTTGTATTAATACTTACTGATCATAGTTTTCTTGGAAACTCTTTGTACTCGACCTTAATTTTTAAGTAAGTAGGTTAGCATGGGCACACTTATGGGATAGAGCTGCCTGCCCCCTTCGAAATCTGACATAAAAAACTTGTCTGTGCGCAGCGTGGGCATATACTTTCAAAAGTTTTCGCGCCGTCGGCTGAAATTTACTCAATATTTTGTCAGCTTACACTTATTTTCGCTTTTTAAACCTTTCCATAGCAAGGATATAGTGTGAATTTGTTTGAAGTGAACATATAGCTACGCATTTATGGAGGGTCAGCCGTTAGCGAACAGAACATGTACCTGCAGCTGATGACATTTCTTGTATTTAGGTTGATCCTTCGATTATTGGTGGCATGATTGTGTCAATTGGAGATCGATACGTGGACATGTCTATTGCCTCAAAATTTAATTTGTATGAACGTGCCCTGCGGCAGTCCGTGTAATAGCTCGCAGCCTGATAGTTTTTGTTGACTAGGATTGTCTTGTCATTACGTATTCATTCATTAGCATGTAACTGGTCTTTGAGTGGCTCTGCTGCTCGTGAATTGACCACAGGTGGACCTCCACGAATATTGTAGTAAATGTTGTTAGAAATTGATGGACCCGAGAAGTTTATTTTAAATGTAGATTGAGTGTGTGCATTCTATTGCAGTGCTTCAGTAAAACCGTATGTATTGTTATTATTATTAAATAGTGAGGTTACGGTTTACCGTGGATTGCACCAAAAAAAGTTTGGGAATAGCTGCGGCATAGTATAAATTCTACTATTTGGTATCCACAGCTATTCTGAAACTTAGGTTGCTGCAGTCCAGGGTTAGTGTTTATAATATAAGTCAGCTTCAGACATGGGCATGAGGAATATTTTGCTTTCATTGACGAGTGACAAGTTCAGAAAAGCAAAAGCACAAGTGTAACAGCTAGCTACTGAGGTTATTAAAACTGAAGATTTTCTATAGATTTCATTGCAACCTAAGGACCTTTTAGAAATTTTACTGCATTAATGGTTTTTTTACAGCGACACTTTGGGTTTGCTTGCACAGTGGTACAGAGGATTTGAACAGCGGCACGGTTTGCACTGGCTTTTTTGTTCCCCCCAGACTTGGGTCGCCCCCCCCCGGATTCGGGCCTGCACCCCCAGAACTCTAAAATGCCTGGAAAAATAGGGTTTTGAGGGTAAATTTTGAAAAATTTTTCCGGCTTCACCGGATTTTTACCTGTTTTTAAGCATTTTTTAGCTATTTTAAGCTTAAATTTAAGTTACGAATAGTTAATTTTTTAGCTCAGCAGCAAAAATAGCTATTATTTGGCATTTTCGGAAAATTTTTCTTCCCCCCCCCCAAGAAATCCGAGCCCCAGACTCCCCTCCAGAAATTTTTGCCTAGGAAAAAGCCAGACAGTGGGAAAATAGCGAATCAGTATTACGAATATCATCAATGGTAATTTCGCGAGAAAGTTGAGGCTTTAAATGAGTTAAATCTAATTGGATTCCTTTCTTGAATTGTAAGAGGTTTGAAAGTCAATGTACGTGGATATAAACGAAATGATTAAACTGTTAAATTTAATTGTGCTCTACTTTTTCATGAAAAGGCCGTAAAATTACGTTACCAACAAGCAAAATCGCCATAGGTAAATGAAAATCAGTGATAAACGAAAGTTCAACAAATATACACCTATCGGTTTAAAATGCAATTTCTGACTAAAGAAATTCTAACTAAACGATTTATGACTGATCAAAATGAACTGTCATGAACTAATCCATCCGTGTACAAACTAGAGTTGCTGACCGGCCGAGGACACTGCCACTGCCACTATGCCGCCAATTCGGCCGGCCGTCCGCCGACCAACACCCGGCCGGCCGGGTCAGAAGCAGCCGGCCGGCCGGTCTTCAGGAAAAGGACACTACTTGATTTTATCTGTTTTGCATAACCACTAGTAACTGTGTGCATCATTTAATGCTAAAACTTTTGCAAAATGCACGAAGAATAGGGCATAACTGGTACGGGCCGGTGTCACAGGGAAAGTTTTCCCCCGTGAAATCTTTCCCCCCGGAAAAATTTCCCTAGGGAAGTCTTTCCCCCCGGACAAATTTCACTAGGGAATTCTTTCCCCCCGGAAAAATTTCCCTGACGTATTAAATATTTTGCTGGATGGTATTAACTATAGAAATTTTAACTAATTTTTTGCAGCTTTTACTCCGAATTTTTATGTTACGTTTCCAATTATTTTGTATATTTTATTATTGTATATTTTTATTTTGTATATTATTATTATATATTTATTTATTCTTCCTTTCCACCCTTTAGTATTGTTAAATTAGATTTACCTAAATTAAGCATATAATTAAAATAAATTTGTATTCAAGAAAGAGAAGCTAGTTATATTTTATTTTAAAAGGTCGGCAGTTTTAAGGCTTTTTCTTTAAGAATTAATTTAAATATTTTGAATCCAAATGCTGCGTTTTTAACATAATTTTCAGTATAATTTTGAATCTTCAGTCCTGTATTGTTAAAGATTAGAAAGCTCAAAATCTAAAACTAAAACTAACCCAACTAAAACTCGCCTTGATTAAATTTTGGAGTCATGAAAATTGGAACCGTGCTTACTTTGGTTGCTATATTTTCAACTATGAATCGGAGTAACGTATCGGCGTATTATATTAACTAATGTAAACCTGTAACATGTAGTCTGTAGTTTAATGCTTCCTCTTATTAATAGAATTATAGGTATAGTTTTGTAGAAGTTCCTTTCCCAATTGTAAGAGGAACGCAAGTTTTCAGATTTTTTGCGACTTAAGCAAAGTTTCTCGTGGGACATTGTCGGTTATGTTCGATACCTATTATCAAACGTAGCTGGGGAACATTTTTAGAAAGATACCATGAAATCGGTGTTTTTATGGATCGCCATTTCTAATGGCAACCTTCGGCGTGCGAAGAAAGTGCACTACAATTGTTGGAATAGAATAGATTAGATTAAAATAGAACACATATAGAATTAGTTTAAAATGTTAGGCACACTGAAGAAGTGCGATTAAATAGCGCTGGAATGAACTGTAGGTATATTAATTCTAATAAATGTCTAATTCGGATGAACCTCGGTTAGCGCAGTGATTTCTGATTGCCCTAGAAGTTGAGGATCATGTCAAGTCATCATTTAAAAATTCAAGCATGTCTGACATCTAGCTAGAAATCATATCTTCCCAACGAGAGGTACTTGTCCCTCAGCTCCGCGTTTATCCGAGATAAACCAAGGAGCGGCCGTCCTTCCGGGGATGCATGCTACCCCAGCGACAAGCCTTGACAATTGCCTGGGGTAAGCTACATGAGCGGTTACTCAGTGTCACCTCAAAGTTTGAAGTTGTTTTTCAAGAAAAAGAAAGGTGGCACTACTCCTAGTCCTAACTGGATCACCAAGGAGGGGTACGTAAAAAATGAGGATAAGATTAGAAAAAAGACTGAAAGTAACCACCGGTGCATACTACGATATCGGAAGCTACCTAATCCTAACTGACTCTTGATGGATGATCTATGGAGGGTCTAAGATTGAAACGTACATTTATTTAGTTATGCGAAATAAAAAGATTAAAATTAATTTTAGAACGGCTACTAAAGTTGGTGGATTAAAGTAGTGCCGATGAATTAAATCGAATTTAATCCAAAGTGACATTAATTCCACATTAAAGATGTGCTAAAGTGGATTTAAAACTAAATATAAACTTAATCCAGTTCTTTTAATTAGCCTGATTTTAATAAATGCTTTGTTTGCTTTATGCAGATAATTTTAACATTATTTTTAGTTTATGTAGATTGTTGAAGGTTGGGAAAGAATAGCGACGAATAAAATATTAAAATAATTGGATGCGTAACATGAAAACATCTATAAAGTTTAACTACTATT
The DNA here is from genome assembly GCA_030248195.1 of Trissonchulus latispiculum. Classification (NCBI taxonomy): domain Eukaryota; kingdom Metazoa; phylum Nematoda; class Enoplea; order Enoplida; family Ironidae; genus Trissonchulus; species Trissonchulus latispiculum. Next base: position 5,024 of record JASAND010008683.1, read on the forward strand.
ACACTATTACAATAAATACAATACATTAAGCACATAAATTTACTATAGGGAAATTTTTCCGGGGAGAAAGAAATCTCTAGTGAAATTCTTCCGGGGGAAAATTTCCCTAGGGAAATTTTTCCGGGGGGGAAAGAATTCACGGGGGAAAATTTTCCTTGTGACACCGGCCTTTTTTGACCGGCCGGCCGGCTGAGTCAGAAAAAGGGCCGGGCAACAACACTAGTACAAACTTTGTTTCGATATTAGCACAGTACCTTTCTTAGAACTTCATTTTTTGAACAGAGTACTGTTCGTTGTAAGATTAGCCTTGTGCCTGCTTGCTGTATCTCACAGACTTATCTATTGTGTAATCTTCCTAACATTAATGAAGTAATTTGGGTCTTACGAAGCGCAAGCCACCATGAAGTAGTGCTAGGATGGGACCGATTCCAAAAGAACTGCTAGAACCTGAACCGATAGGATTTCTAGAACCGGAACCGGTGACTTTTCTACCGATTCTGGTGCTAATTTTGGCTGTTTGAAACTTCAATCAATGTTTATTTCGTAAAATTTTAATAATATTCTATCAGGAATTTGGATTTAGCATTCGGAATTTAACCTTATTTTGGAAAGTGTACGTACATAGGCTGAAGTTTTAAGGACGGCGAAGATTTTGTGTAAATGGTAAAAGATTTGGTATCTATTTTATGATGATTTAATAGCAGTTTTCAATAAATGTTTTAAGTTTTCTGGAAACGTTATAACAAAATGACTTAGATGTAATCGATGTTAGCTCTTCCTCAAAGTTAACAAAGGTGAGCATTAAGGATTTGGTTATTCACGACAACTTCTCGAGCTTTAGCTGTTGCACCTATATTTTTGTGTGCTAAACAAAATATTGTAATTATCGGTAAACTCTAAGTATTCGATATGTTGGACTGGTAGATAAGCACCGCCAGGATCAACCAGGAATTAGGTCTTAGCATAAACATTGTAAAATCTAGAACGTATGACAATTCCATAATATTGCAACAATAGTACGTAATAATTATGGTCTACCCGACCCTACCCATTGGAAGTTGAACTTGAAATATACAGTAAATTAGGGCCCCAAGAAAAGAATAAAATGAAATACTTTCCTTAAAATTAGGGTAGGACTTAGCCGGGGTTAGGGTGCTCAACCTTAAAATAAAAAGAAGCGGATATTAGCCTTTCCATGCCCCACGTGTCCCCACCCACGTCCGGCGGTCCGGTTCAACTGAAGTATACCAGCAAAGGAAGGCGTTACTCCAGATTAAGGGTTAATCTCAGCAACAGGATTCCTCAGGAACCGTTCTTATTTAATAGTAATAGGCTAGCGCTAGGCTGTTATTAGTATTGCTATGCTGCTCGTTTCGTTTGATTTGGTTATTTGTTTGTTTGTTTGTTAGTTTGTTTGATCCTAAGTGTCCAAGTTTTTTTTGTAATAAACAAAGGGGAAGGAAATGTAAAGACAGTTTTGAGCTTATCATGAGATTTGTTCGACTACTATGAAAAGACACAAAAATACCAGCAAAACCCAGACAAAAATATATGAAGAGAGAGGCTCCAGCAAGGCGGGGGAGAGTCAGTTGCAATACATTTAAGAAGGCTAAAAACAGGCGATTCGGGTAGTATCTTGCTTACTAACTGGTTGCTTTATTTTGATTGTGAACTGGAGCAGTTAGTAAAAGCGTGTTACTTATAATTCATCTAGCGACCACCTAAGCTATGATTATTATTGACTGACTTCTCGGTAAAGCGAACTTTCCACCTACGGCCCTCCAAATATTCCTTCTATTTCGCATATTTTCGTGAAAATCTACATAAACGGTGAAACAAAATTTACTTTAGCTAATTGGGTAGCTTTACAATATGGAGTTAGGTTTTGAAAAAGTGCGGGTTAGTTGTTGGTTTAGGGCCGTATTCACCAAGTCGTGGTAGCTCTACCAGTGGTAGCCTTACCAGTGGTAGGGTTACAGACGGTAAGAAAACCAATTGGTTAGCCGAGCGTATTCACAACCAATTGGTTAAGTTACCGATGGTTAACCAGTGGTTACTTACAGAAACTAGAGGCTGAGCAATGTTTTTCTTAGTACTAAAATTGCTTTTGAAAATGTATTTTAGTGCTTATTTTAATTTAACGAAATCTTTTCGTTTATTAATTGTACCATTTATTTAATTATTGACGATTAATCAAGTTTGACTAAATTATATATATATATATATTTCTATATTTCTTGGATATATATTTCTTGCAAATTTTCAAATTTTTTCTTTTTGTCGTTTTACTATTTCTATTTCATTACTTTCAATTATTCTGTTAGTTGGGTTGAATTCTGAATTTATGGTGACTATAGTGACTGAGGGCAGTCTGCTCCTATTATTGGTAGACAGACTCATCCAAGGGCTGTATGAATTGTGATCAGTTACAACTTACAGTTGTATCAAGAGTCCATAATTAATTCCTTTATATTATAGAAGAAGAGTAAGCCACTAGAGGGCTGCTCTTCTTGGCATTACGTAACGGTGCTCCGACCACAATACGCGAATGTTCCCCCGTTTGGTGGGGGGGTCGACAAGCATACCCCCTCCCCGTTTGGTGGGGGGGTAGCAAAAACAGGTCCCCGTTTGGTGGGGGGGTATGCAAAAGGGGTCCCCGTTTGGTGGGGGGGTAGGCAGAAGGAGGTCCCCGTTTGGGGGGTGTCGCCAAGTCAGGCTAAGATTGGCTGACTCTGATTGGCGGTTGGCGCCCCCCCCCCCCCAAACGGGGACCCCTTTTACATACCCCCCACCAAACGGGGACCCCTTTTGCATACCCCCCCCACCAAACGGGGACCTCTCTTTGCTACCCCCCCACCAAACGGGGACCCATTTTCGAATAGAACAAAAACTACCGTAATCCTCTGCTCTACCCCCCCACCAAACGGGGAGGGGGTCTCTGCAATCTGATTGGCTGTTGGCTACCCCCCACCAAACGGAGGGGGGTATCCGCTGTCGATTTGGTCGACCCCCCCACCAAACGGGGGAACATTCGCGTATTGTGGTCGGAGCACCGTTACACAATGCCAAGAAGAGAAGCCCTCTAGTGGCTTACTCTTCTTCTTATATATAGTGCAATTATGCATTCTTGGTTGTATGCTTTAAGCCCGGTTCACACTGCAATAGGTTTCAGGTTTAAGGTTTAAGTTTAGGGTTTAAGGTTTAAGGTTTAAGCAATTGGGTGGGAAGGTTTAACGAATGTCTGGATATCACGTAATTTTTATATCAGCCAGTGTGCACTCAAATCTCCACGGATTTAAAAATTTTTTAGTTCTGTTTATAGGTAAGAGATTCTAGTATGCATATAATGAAAATTATTAACTAAACCCTTCATATATAATTCGCTGGAACCTTAAACCTAAATACAGAGTTAAAATATTTTTAACTCGGCTCGCTTAAACCTTAAACCTAAAACCTTAAACCTTCCTGTGTGAACACTTCGGCATAAATAAACTAGTTTAACCTTAAACCTTAAACCATAAACCTTAAACCTTAAACCTTGTGCAGTGTAGTGTTGGGATTGGCCGAAAATTTCCATGGTTGGCTTGGCTTGGCTTGGCCGGAGTTTGAAGTTGGCCGGCCAATTGGCCGTTGGCCGTTGGACGGCCATTGGCCGTTGGCCGGCCAACGGCCAATGGCCAACGGCCAACTGGCTGGCCGTTGGCCGTTGGCCGATGGCCGGCCAATGGCCGTTGGCCGGCCAACAGCCAATGGCCAACGGCCAACTGGTTGGCCGTTGGTCGCTCGTTGGCCGTTGGCTGTTTCTTGGCTGTAAGCTATTGGCCATGCTTTTGCTATTTATGAACGTTGGCGAGCTGCAATTTACTATTTTTATTCGTCTACCGTGCTTAATTAGGCGTCAACTTAATTAAATTTTATTTCAATAGTACAATTTACAATTTACAATATTTGTAAAACAGTTTTTCCAAACATTTAGCTCCAACTCGCGATAACTCTGTTTTAATTTTGCTGGAGGACCGCATTAAAGTGATGAGACGTTCACCGCCAGACAAATTTAGAAACTGCGTTGTTAACACACTTAAAATTTGCATGCAATTAGCAAATTTAATTGTAAAATAACTCTAATAACGATAAAAATTGTCAACATCTAAGCGAAAATCTGTAGTACTGTATCTAATGTAACGTTATACAGTAACATGTTTACGATATAATGCAGCAAAATTAAATTTTTCAACACAGTTAACGCACAAGATCAGTAAATTTGAGTTTGGCCAGCACTCGGCCATTGGCCAGCCAACGGCCAACGGCCAGCCAGTTGGCCGTTGGCCATTGGCCGTTGGCCGGCCACCGGCCATTGGCCGGCCATCGGCCAACGGCCAACGGCCAGCCAATTGGCCGTTGGCCATTGGCCGTTGGCCGGCCAACGGCCAATGGCCGGCCAAGCCAACTGGCCGAGATTTTCTCGGCCAACGGCCATTGGCTTGGCCGGCCAATGGCCGGCCATTGGCCAGCCATTGGCCGCACCGGCCAATGCACAAAACTAGTGCAGTGTGAACCGGGCTTTAGTCTAGAAAACATTTTAGAATAGTCACCTCGACTGAAAATGTAAGTTTTGTAAGATTAGCTTTAATCCACAATAGCTTGCACTGTGGCCAATCTACACGGACAAACTTACTGTCTACTGTGGCAGATTGTTCCTATTTTTGGTAGACAGACTCATCCAAGGACTCGATAAATTGTACCAAATAAGATCAGCGAAATTAATCTGATATTGTAATAATCAGAAAATAGGTACTTCGCGGGAATATTTTTGATAGCATAGAATCTGTCAAATGGACTAGTTCGGTCTCTACAAACACGCAGCCGAGTCAGCGAAAGTCTTCGCGTATAGTACATTATACCTATTATATGTGCCATAAACGTCTAAAAAAATTTCGCTGTAGCTCTTTTAACAAAAAATGCGCATTAATTGTCAAAAAACCTTCAAATATAATTTGATAAATTAAGAATTTTACTTCGGAAAGAAAGATTGTATGATATCATATTTTTCGCTTAAAACGTAACTTTTTCTGGCGGAAAATTAACACGAAAACTGTTATTTACACCCAGAATATACACTGCAAACCACGCCCAAGGCTGGTTAGCAAAATAACTCTCTGTAAGCTACCAGTGGTATGCTACCACTGGTTAGAAAAGTTTGGTGAAATGAGTCTCTGTAAGTAACCAATTGGTTTAACCACTGGTAACCTTTAAAAGCTGCCACTGGTAGGTTACCACTTACCAGAGCTTGGTGAATACGGCCCAGTCTCGTTGGGAGTTGTTTGGTACATTCCAGTATACATCCCTTGTTGGCAGCTGTGACTCCCTGGTTATAGTGATTTTATTGTGAGCGTTGTTGTCGAATATTTCTTGAGCTCATTTTTTGGGAAATTTTTTTTGAGAAGGGCCCAGCAACAGCGGCACACAATGTGGCCATTATGTTGCTGCTCTCCGCATACCGTGTAAAAATACGGACAAGAAGTGGAGAAGCGAAGGTCAAGGACAGAAACATGACCCCCAAGCCAGTCAGACGTACGGTTATTTCAGTTGCACCCAGGTCAACAGTGGTTGTCTGGCCAACCACCACTGACCCCCGCATGTCAAGCACAACTAGGATGGATGAAGACTACCATAGCTTGCTCGACAGCTTGAGGAATTAAAAAATAAATGGCTGCAGAAAGGGACTCGGAAGGGAATGGCGAGCACTCAGATAGGATAGAGATGAAAAGTCCGTATTTTAAGGTTTCAAAGAAATGCATCCAACATGAATAATTTACAATTTTGACTAAGTTCTGAGTGTTAAAATTGGTGTACAATTGCGGATAAGCTGACATTATGCAGAAAGCCGAGTAAACAATAATGTAAACCTATCGCATCAAAACATTACTATACTAGACTGAAACTGACCAAGGAACGGCATCAAGGCATGACGACTTTCCAACTTGGGTTTTGCTAGCATAATTGTTTAATTAGATTTAATAAAATGACGTGAACTTAGCCGAGTTAGTCCATGCTATGGGTGAAATGTGTGGCATTGCTCATATAGTGTTGTTGTTATATTGAACCATGAATTGAGTCTTATGTATCTACATGAACAACACACGTCGCCAAAGAGCAAGAAACTAAACGAAAGAAATGCAATTGTAAATATACATACATATTATTCGTCACTTTTGTTTTACTGACAACAAAATTCCGTTCCTCGTTCAATAGACATAAATTTATAACAATTTTTCCTGGTTAACTTCATTCTCAACTCAATCTAGTTTTAGACACGGTTAGTGGACGAATGATTAAGTGTATCTTCCGAAACACTAGCTAAGATCTGAATTTAGTTTCATAATTATAAGAATATTGGCTAAAAATTTTAACTTATCTTAATTACGCCGCTGCTCTCCACCGTGTTGGATCAAATCCCTTTGGGAAATTTATGGAAATGTATATTTGAAGTTGATAATTTGAATTAAAGTATCGTGGTTCTCAATTCTTATTACTTTCGACGATTTAGAGAGGTAGGCGATAGGAGACGATATTTAGGCATACACCACCGATTCAAGAACTTGCAGATTTCTTTATTCTTCGTTCATTTGGCAGTACATAGAGCAAACTACATTTTTACACTGGATGTATTGTAGGTATTTTTGCTAGGTAAACTTTACAGCTTGTTTCATATTTTATGCCAAGTATATAATTATTTTAGTATTTTATTTGTCTGCATTTAACATTGCAAGAATAACAGATGAATGAATAAAACAAAAACTAAACTTAGAAAATATAAATTAACGAAGTATAAATGCAAGAAGAATAAGAAGCAGCGAAATGTGGCCCTTTTAAAACAATCATCTTATACAATTTTTACACAAATTTGCACATTCTGTACTCTTTATTTTATCGAGTTAATAATTAGTATATATATATATATATATATGTATGTATGTATATATACGATAAATTCAACGCCCATGTTTGACACGATCCCATTAACTGCCGTTTTCTTAAAGATTAGTATGAATCCATTTAATCCGGCCTTTCTAATATTTTCTGAAGTAGGGTCTAAGATTCAAAATGATAGTTAAAACCTCAGCATACACGGATTAAATGGATTAAAATAAATGTTAATTTCTTTGAAATAACATTAAATTTAACGTAAATAGCATTAATGAAATTTATTCTTTTAACTGGATAAATCAGGCCGTTTACTAGCGGAGCTTTTTCTTTTGCGCAGACTGGTTTTAATCTTTTTCTTCATTTATATGCACTTTTTCTTAATTTATATGCACTGCTAAAGATTGGGAAAGAACAGCCAATAATGAAATATAAACTTAATTAGTTAGCATTAAATTAAAACACGAAACAGCTGTAAAATTGTAAAGACAATGAATACATCCAGCTGAATAATTTACAGCAACCTCTAGTGAAAATTTTCCGGGGGGAAATAATTCCCTAAGGAAATTTTCCCGGGGGGAAACAATTTCTTTGGGAAATTTTTCCGAGGGGAAAGTTTTTACAGGGGAAAATTTGTAAAGAATAACAAACTTTTCAGCTCAGGGTTATCTTTAACCAATCATGTTAGTTTCTTTAGTCAATGTACCTATCCAATCATCATATATCAAGGTTAGCTGACGACTAACCTCAAGGTTAACTCCGAGCTAAGTCTTAGCTCACCTTAACTCGGAGCTGAAGGCCATCGCTGAAGTAGTGGATCGAATCTCGTGAGGAACATTTAAAACTAAAGTGCCAAATATTTTTGTAAAAAAGCATGGAGCATGCAGAAATAATAGTTTGAAAAGTCTGTGACGGATTTTCCGCAAAATTAAGGATGAAATGTTAAAAATAGAGTTAGTCCTTAGTTAATTCTGATCGCACTCAGGATTAAGTTTGTGCCGCTGAAGAGTGAAGACTAACCCTTTATTGCACCAAATAAGATAGGACTATATAACTGCGGATTAGCTGAGGACTAAGTCCAATTTTTGAATGGGAAACCTGTACTTAGTTCTCAGATAATCCGCAGTTAGTCCTAATCTTATTTGGTGCAATCCAGGGTAAGTTAGTTCGGGGTTCACCTGGAGGTTAACTTAACCTGATTTGGTGCAACGGATTAAATGAGAATTATCAGGTTAACTCCGAGTTAACCTTTTGGTTAGCTCCGAGCTAACCTTCATTGGTGCAATCCGGTGTAGTCAATTTTAGTATTTTTGTGTCCATGTGCTTTGTTTAGGTTTTGATAGAGAATAGCGCTTTTGCTGCAAAATTGTTTCGGTCAGCTAGTATATAAACAGAATCTGCTCTGAAAATTGCTATAAAACGTGATACATTTGACTGCACAAAACTATAAAGGTATTTTAAAACTTGTTCTTGAGTAGTTTTTACTATTTACAATTTTCAGAAAATATACAAAATTGTTTGATTTTAGCTTTTTTATCAAAATACCGATTGAAGCCGGAACCGGTAGTTATGTAGAACCGGCACCGGAACCGGTTTCAAAAATAGGAAACGGTTCCAGCACTACATTGTAGCCTAATCTTGTCCGTCTTTGCTTTATATTCCTGCTTTGGTGTCACCTGCTTGATTGAAAACAAAATTTTTCTTTACTTCAACTATATACAAAAACTTAACAGCAGTCAAAAAGAAGAGCAGAAGGCTTACAAACTGTCGTACACGAAAATCACCAAACTGGCACACATATTGAATGAAACTAACAGAAGCATTTTAAGTGAACAGAAAACAATAAGCAACAAATTATAACACACAACATCAAACTTGTCAAAAACAAACAAAAGGTCAATCAGATCAACCTTTGTTTTCCAGGTCGTACAATAAAAATATGTTATAGAAACAAAAGCCACAGTTCAGAAAAAATCTCTATAAATCGATTAACGTTTATTTTTAAGACTTTTGTTTTTGTAGTCCGGCCTTTCGGATTGTTCAAGAACGCAAATTAAGAACCAAGACGAATAGTGATGGGCACGGGATAGGTATATTTCACATCCGGATATCCGCCTGTCTTGCATCAACGAATATACGGATATCAGGTTTTCCGGTTATTCAAAATTTAACTTCAATAAAATTTTTCGATTTCTCAGTTAAAATTTCAAGTTTTCTGCTCAATTCAACAGCTACGATCGGCTCAAACTTGGTCTTAAAAATTTGTCATTTAAGATTTTTGAACGGTTTGTCTAAATTTTGCCATTTTTGCATGAGGTGGCCTGAAATGCAAAGGATAACGGATATCCAGGCTTGCCACGTAAACGTTCCGTGAGAACTGCACTGCGCTATTGGAACTGTCGGAATCTGGCAACATGGACACGTATTTGATTTTTGCAAAATGATTAGTTTCCTGCTGTTTTATAACGTAAAACTAAGTTTATTCAAATTCGGTTTATATGTTTCAACTGCGTGTGAGTGAGCTACATAAGAATCTCAAATTTAGCTTACATATTTCAGCGACAGAATGCTTTAAAGCACATTTTCACGTGGTGGTCAGTCATTGCGGTCAAGCAAGCGTCGTTACGGTCACCGAGGGTACAGGTGTGGAATGATCGCCGCTGTTAAAATTGTGTGCACATCAGAATATAGGCTTTCTTTCTATCCATCAGTATGTCTTTTCAGAACCACGAATCAGCTTGAACGAGGACAACATTGTCCTAAACGTCGCGCTTAGCACGTGCGACCAGGAACAAATCGAGAATTTTTAAAGGCGTGTGCTAAGCGATTTCCGTTTCGGTGGCATTTGAAATCTAACATAGGTACACACAAGCAACACAACTAAAGAGTAAGTAAGAAAATGCCAAAGCTACCCGTTGAAACATTCTAAAACACCGTTCACATGGAAGAAGTACAACACTACGGCGGATGGGGGTTACAACAGCTCCATGCCAATATCTAAAATGTAAAATTTATAGCATGCTATACAGTTATACAGCTAAAACAATTGTCTATAGTGTAGTTGACCGGCCGAGCTGGATTCCGATAGAATTATGCAGAATTTAGGTTAAGTGCGCTCACCTAAAAAGACTGCTGGCAAATTGCTTGAATATTTTAATGGGTCCAACTGCCCGGCTGGTCAACAGCACTATATTACGTAATTCTTCCTAATGATAGCCTCCGTGTAATTGAAGCAATTATGCATCACAAAGCAGGTACACCGGGACGACTTATCCACTCAACATAAATGTCATGAGTTTCGGTTGATGTGACATAAAACAACTAACAAAACGATAATAAATATACAGAATGTCATATGCGCGCATCCAGCTGCAGTATATAACACGCTGTCTGTCGACCTTTCTTTTTACAAGTTTCAGTCGGCTACAATTACTTTTCGCAGCTCAAACTAATATAAAGTTAGTTTTAAACCAGCTTCAGTCTTCTCCCAAAACCTAGAGATTTCTGGCTTTAAGCTATAATTCAAATAAATTCGATTAGTTAACTTCAAGTTGAAACTGAACCAAAATACCTTTGATGGCTGAATGTAACGAAACCAAAGTTGGCTACTATAACAAGTACAAGACTGACAGAGATTTACGAAAGTGAAATTTAAATCGGTAAAATCCGTTAACGTTCCAAAACATTGAGCGCGGTGTGCATATACCTATATATACAATCACCAAAAATACAATCTCAAACATGCAAAGTATATACAGAAAAGGACTAAATGGACTAACCACAGATAAAAATTAACATTGGATCAATGCCAAACAAAAAGCTCAAACGGTTAAAACCGTAACAATAATGCAACCGATAGTATACACATAACAGTGTGGATTCAAAACAATAACTGAGAAGCTGAGAAGCAGATAAAGTCTATATTAAAACCTTTTCAGATCTTAGCTATAGCGGCCGATTCCAATTGTCTTTACAATTTCATTAACATGACATCGGCTTTTCATTCTTAGCCAATTTGATTCTGAGGCAATGGCTGGGCCAGTTTCATAAAAATGTGTCGAGTCTATGTAGTAGCTAAACTATGCCAGACGTTTCTGAGATCAGCAAGTCGCATTTCACATCGCGCTGAAAACGTTCTTAAAGTTCTCTGGTCGAATTCGATCAGAGAAACTTTTCAAACTTGAGACCATGCGTGTGCTTGGGGGGGGGGGGGGGGGGGGGCGATTCCCCCCCCCCAGACCTGAGCTCCCCCCCAGAGGGGTCCTCACCCCCCAGAATCCGGATTTTTCCGGTAAAAAACCGGAAAAATCCGGTTTTTCGGCGGCCGTCGGCCGCCCTTCACCCCCCACCCCAAGACTTTCCCTCCTGCCTATGTCTGCTTGAGACCTACCAGAGAAACTTTTTTGAAAATCTAAACCTATACATTTTTTCTTCCTGCTTCAATAATTAGCGTAGTTGGCTACATGAATCACCATAAAATTGTCCGTAGATACATTTGCATATAATTTTTAATAAAGAGGAGGATGCTGTCACTGACAAGAGACTACTTGAGGACTTGAAAGCGAGATGGTTTTTTATGAAACTGGCTCTATACAGCTATACAACAAGAGCAAACAGTAGAAATCTGCTTCTCAATTTCAGTCCAAACAAAGCCAACTAAACGAGAGCGCTAAACTTTATAGAAGTTATATAATGTATATGTACTTTATAATTTGATAAAATCAGTCATAGCGGAAATGGGGCAGTTTTATATTGCATACTGTAGTAGTATTAAATTAGCAGGCGGGGGCAGTTGCATCTTCAATGAGGCGAGTGGAGGGGGAAGGATTAGAGAGAGCACCACTGGCGGATCGACAATGACTGTTGCTCATTTGGTGCTGCTGAGCTGCTTTGGCCAAATCTCGATCTAAATACAGAAAACTAAGTAAGAGTGTAGGAAATTGTAAGCAGAAAACAATCCTACTTCATTAGTACTGTCTATCACTCTTCCTTTCACTGGTTCATACAATAAGCTTAATATGCTATAATATAATACAATATATACTTATATAATACTTAATATACCTAATATAATATAATATAATATACTGCACTCAAGCGTTTGTGACCGTCTATCTAGATTTATATATAAAATTTTTTGTCAAAATATTTAGAGTTTATGATTTTCGACCTAAACATTTTAGTTTTGCCGCGGACTGCATGAAATAAGGTTAATATGGAAACCTTATTAGGTAAACTTGCGCTTTTTTATTTTATTCGTGGAAATATTAGCTTAACATTGGGATCGTTTAACTGACAACTTTATTCCCAACGTTCAACAAAATTACGCTATATGCAGGTTCTCATAGGTAGAGGTATTGATAGAGAAATGGGTCAAACAGCTGAATGCTGAATCTTGCTGAATTCCTATCTATCCATGCTCATGCTTACTTGTTCGAGAATGGAGAGCCCAGATACTGCCAACACAGAGCATGCCGAGAATAAAGCAAGAGAGAGCTACCAAGAAGACATTTTGAATGGACATTCCATGAACCACTGGTTTTTGAACCGGGGCAGGAGCACTGGATTCCATAGCTAGTTTCCGCTGACGAGCGCACACTTCTTCACAGTGGCTGTTGGAGGGCTCTAAATCCAAAGAGAGAAGATTGTGTCGTCGGTAATAAGAGAAAAGTATATATATATATATATATATATATATATATATATATACACTAGCGTAGCCAGAAAAAAATTTCGGGGGATGAGAATGCAAAATTTTTCCGGCGGGTATGGGGGGCGGAGCCGCCCAGAAGCTGAGAAAGTTTTCTATTTCGTGACCTTCTTGGAATTTTTACAGAGCATTTGTTGAAATTACAATAATATTTAAGGCGCAGTGCTTGTTCATGTACCTAAATAATGCAGAAGGTGGTCAAAGTAGACCAAATAGGGTAATTGGTACTCATTTTTTAGTGCTTAGTTTAGTGTTTTAGTTTATTATAATGATATAATGGACATATTTCGCGCCGAAGGCGCGAAAATTTTTTGAAAAATAGGCGTTTACATACGTGGCAGAGAAAAATTCCTGGGGGGCAACACAATTTCGGGGGGGGGGAGTTCCTCCCATCCCCCCCCCCCTGGCTACGCGCCTGTATATATATATGATCCCGGCTAGTACGAATAATAACCTGACAATCTAGAGATATGCAGCTCGAGTAAAAGCCGTGACAACTAAAGGACTGCCAGGGTCTAAAGGATTGCGGGGCGCGATTCGTAAGATATGTTTCTCGACCCGCAAGACCCGGCTCATGCGAGGTTTTGACCTACAAGATAAGCTAAAGGGCCGGCCCGCGATTTTTTCATTTTTCAAAAAGAATGCCAAATTATCTCGACTTCGGTGTATTGCCTCTAGTAAAAACCCTATTGTACTGCAAACAGGTAGCCTCCGTTATATACAGTAGATTCGTTCCCAGTTTGTAATTAAATGTGCCAAATACTGTTTGTACTCTTCGAGGTAACGACAACATAAAATTCATGCCTGCATAACGTCTGTTCACCAGATTTCTGTAAACACTGACTCATCTCTAGTCATAAAACAAAAGCGTTTAGCTACGTATGTAATATCTTTCATACCACGTCTAGATGGATCCAATATTTGTAGAGGACCAGCTACAGTGTGATGAATGAGACCTGAAGGAGGATTGGAAGGAGGCCAGACAATGCTGGAGTTGTTGTCAGCATCATTCACAGAACAGTGATGTGAGACCGGGCACTAAAACGCATTACCTAGCTATGTATGTATTAGAGACCTGCACGGGCCGAAATTTTGCGGTCCGGCCCGGTCCGGCCGGTGAAAGGTTTCGGCCCGCTGGGCCCGGCCCGTCAGATTTTTCGGCCCGCCCGCCCCGGCCCGCAAACTTTTCATTATTTCAGAAAGTGTAAAATTTCAAAAAAATTCTAAATTTCTTATTGAATTTCGGTTTGAAGTTTCTATGATGTAATTGCGAAAATTACGTCAATGAATAGAGAGATTTGACATTAATTTTGAGTAACTTTTGCAATTAACAGTTTCAATTGCTTTTTCCGAATTTTAATAGTTTGAAGTGCTTGTTCCGAATGTTTTGAACCACAAAGTTGTGCTGGACAACATCTGAAATGTCATTTTTTCAACACTTTTCCCGAATCAAGAAATGAGCATAAGCATACTGATTATAAAGAGATAACGTAAACATTTGAAGGATAGCCAGCATTTATGTTACAATTCAATCGACTATTTAATTTAAATAAAATACACAGTAACATTTATGAAATGAAAATGCTGAAATTAATTCCTGAAAAGCAGTTTCTTTAGTAAAAATTCGCAAAAATAAGGGGAGAAAGCTGGAAACTCGGCCCGTGGCCTGGCCAGGCCCGTGAGCTTCGGCCCGCGGCCCGGGCCGGCCCGTGGAGTTTGGCAGTTGGCCCGCTCGGCCCGGCCCGCGGGCCGTAATGCAGGCCTCTGGTAGGTATCAGAGAAACCGCCTTCAGAGAGAGTGGAGCATGGAAAACTGTAAATAAGTGAATGAAACTGTCCACGCTTCCATAAAAAATTAAATGATATACTTTCTCGACAATCTGTCTGGGATATTTAGGATACAACACAGGAAGTTATCCTACATTGTACGATTTCTATCACAGTAATGTGCTGTAATTGTTACCATTGGAATGTTGGCTATGGCTTTGGTATGCGGCTTAATACAGGGTATGACTCTACAATGAGCGAAGGCAAGCTGAAGTCCCTCAGAGGGAAGAAGATAAATGCCAAGTCGAATGGCGAGACGGACTGCAGGGACACTTTTGATATGGTACAGCATAGATAGACCGATGCTGCGTCCGTTTGGCACAGCCTGGAGTACCGGACATCTGAAACGGATTAAAATAAAAAAGGCGCCAGTGTTTTTGTGGAATCGACAATTTATCGTTTTGCACTAAAACAAAATTATACAATTTCTTGCTTGCCACAACTTACAGGACAACACATTATGTGTTATTTTCACCCTCCGATCCCACCAATCCGACTCCAGCACATGTCTGGTTAGCAGTCAGACGTAATATATATAAGCAAGTATGAAGTCAGCCAATCTTCCTCACCCATCTTTTAGAAAGAGACTTTCAGGTTCTTTTGTTTCAGGACTGGCAGAGAGCCAACAATCTGTTGGATAGCTTACGACATCTACAAATTACAAATGGATTATGAGATAATCATAGTTAAAAGTATGTATCAGCTTTAAATCAATATGAAATATGGCAAATGTAGTAAAGCATTTGACCGTTCATAAATGTATACTACATAGAAGCAGCTTTGGAACCGTTTGTTGGTCCGGTCCACAAATTCAGGAATCTATCAAAAATGGACCTGAAATCCCCTTTCGAAAGGTTGAGATACTTTCGGAGATGACAAGGGGTGATTCTTTTTGCTTCAATTAATGCTACTCAGACAGGTAACAAGTATACTGCGACTTAGTAATGAGTATGCTAACCCATTATTTTGCGTTTAAAAACCAAGATTCCAGCAAAGTCGAATGGACTCAGCCCCTCTTCTTCGCCCAAAAAACAATTTGACAGAAGCGTCACCTTAAGCAAGAGTATATACCTAATGAAAAGGGTATGACAAGCGCCACACTATGCAGTGAAGGTAAAAACTTTACAATTATTAGAAAAATAATGTACCATCTTCAACAGAATAAGGATTTGAGTAGAATGTATTGGGTTGCTTTTGAAGACGAGGCTTGGCCTCCATATAAACATATTGGCCCAGTTCCACTGCGTGGGGTAATCGCCAAGGCGTCTTTGACCCTTTCGAATCATATAAATACAATAGATGCTGAGCATCCTAAAATTATCAAAAATCCAAAAACCTGCGACATCATAACAGCAATTATAGAGTAATAAAAAGACTAATAAATTGATAACAACGTAGAACTATAAAACTATAAAACTATATATAATATACTTAATGAGCATTTGATTTTAATTTTAATAAGAATAACTTTTACTCTCCAAAACCTCATCATATTTTCGTTTTCCTCAATTCTATCCATCTCACAACCAACCACTCAAGCCAAACCACCTGCCTTAAAACATTTTCTAATTACCAAAATATTATTCTGAGTATTCTTTGGATAATAGCATGAAATGGAGATTGGAAAGGACTCCATATCCCCATAAATGGTTTCACCATCGCTTGATTGAATCGAGCTGGGAAGGAGTATTGTTAACTGAAAACGGATAAAAAGGCAATACCGAAGATTGTACATACATACAGAAACGAAATTCAATCAAAATTGCATCGCCCAGCAGAAAAAAGGCGGCAACAGTAAAACCTCAAATGTATATATTACACAGTGGTACATTCATCTTGGAAACCAGCTTCCTGCCAACAACCGTCAGAAACAGTTCACTGGTAGCCTTGCTCTTTATCATATGTTATGTATGTACTACTGTACACATATAAGCACTTAGGTACGCTTCTATACAGTAGCTTATATAGTTTAGTTTTTATTATATACCTACTTTATACGGTAGCATTACTAATGTTATGGTAAGTTAGTAACCAGTTAAGGGGATGGTTTGTGTGGATATAAGTACTAGATCTTCCATTTACCTCAGTATCATAGACCATATAGGCGCCTTCGGAGCCAAATGACATGTCACAGAGAGAGCGCCTGATGAGGAGCTCAAATCTTTCATTATTGGGATCATTTATATTATCGGCTTCACAGCCAGGGTCAGGGTCAGTTGCATTTTGACCCGCGACGACGCGCCCCCTCTTCAGTCTTTCCAGATCTGCCTTTTTAAGCAGGCTAAAGTCTTGATTATAGTGGAGTCTAAGCAGGGTCCCTTCCGGCTGACACTGAAGCTCCAGGAGGTCTCGCAGTTTTGACTGCCACTCCTGACGCGTCATTGTGACACTGTCAGCGTCAGGCCAGGAATGAAAACTGAGACGACGATAGGGTCCTCCACTGTTTTGATCAAACTGAACCATTGGGCGACTGTGGCTCCCGAACACTAGAAATAGGAGAACTTCAGTCAGTTTGATTTTACTTAGAAATAAGACAGAATTGCTATGTAAAATAATATGTATCTTATAAAATACCAAATAAACCCACTGTATTTGTTCACCCTGATTTTATCTGAGGTACAGATGTTTGAATCAGTACACACTCCATTCTATTATTGCTTCTAGTGCTACTGGCAGCTGGCTGATGCTGAGCATAAGTAGTTAGGGTTCAAATTCAAATTTTCCCACCAGAAAAACCATAATTTTTCGATTTCGAAATGTATATAGAAGTGATGTTTTTCATTTATGAATTCATTCATTTTTCATTTACATCATTGTCTGTATTATTATTTATTTCATGAATACGGCAATTCAGTGTACTCACAGTTCAGTCCAAGTGTGTGCACTTCTTTAAGCTGCATCAGTGTTAAGCACAACCATCCAAACAGTGACAACATTCTGTAAAGGAACACGCTGTCTTCAACTATTGAAACAAATAATCCCACGACACTGCTCACATTTTGCAGTAGATCCGATCTCTGCTGCTCTTAGCAGTTTCATAATTAAATATTTCTGAAAATGAGAAGAAAGAATTTTCTATGCATTACATATTGCAAAGCAATAAACAATAGGTAAGTGATAAACAAAAACAAGACAGTTTTAATTAGGAGAAGGTACAAGTTAAGGTTTAGAACAAAGTTGAACTGAAGCCAAACAAATTCGTTTTTAATGGTTGCGTAAAACGTGCTGTGGAGTGGGGGGAGAGTGCGCCATGCTGTACCAGGTCATGTAAGAACTGTCAGTTCCAGGACAAAAACATTGATTTCTAGTGATTTACTTGCTTTTATTCACGTCAAATACAGTGAAGAAAACAAGACTTTATAGAAACAACAGAGAGCAGAAATTCTAGTGCCAGCCATAAGGGTTGGCCAATCAGAAATTCAAGCAGACAATTACTGTTAGTTCAAAACCAACACATGTATTATATATGCAAGATTGTACCAAAATTAATATATGATCGATTGTGGTGAAATCATCGTTGGGAATAACTGAATAAGAGTGGAAACCGGCGGTGAGATGCAATTACTAGGGTCAACAACACTGTGTTCATGTTGCACAAGTTTTTGCTTACATACATTTATCAGCAGGGCCACACTTTGGATTTTAGAAAGGGGAGAGTCCAAGGGCTATCGGAAGGGGGTTCAAGGTCAAGCCCGAAGAAATTTTGTACGGAGCTTACTTAATGTTGCAAAATGTTTGCACTTTCACATCAAAAGTCTTCCCTGGCTTAAGTCTATCAGAAATCGCGAGATATTCTATAAAAATGGCTGACGCTAAACGTTTCATTTTTTGCTATTTTAGTCATCCCAAAAGGAATGGCTCTGGACCACTTGAACCCTCCCCATGGGTACGACCTTGTTTATCAGTAGTATACTACTGATGTTGGATGTTAAGATAACAACCTATATTACTCTATATTGAGCTCACAATATATTCTAGAACGACTTTACAAAAGGTTCTGTGAATTTTGGCAGAAATTGTGGCTTTAAAGCCCGGTTCATACTTGTCTCTATGTCTCTGTCTCTGAGTCTCTGTCTCTACGTCTCTGTCCTTTTGTCTCTAAACTAATAGAGACAAGACGTTCATACTTAAAAGGACAAAAAGACAGAGACTAGGTCATGTGACAACTAATTCAAATTCTATTGGCCACTGGGTTTAATCAAAAACGAGCAAAAAGTATTTCAATCGAAAAATATTATGTTACTATTGTTGTCCCATTAACAGCCGAAGTTCTATTAATGTTGAAAATTGACTTTAAAATTAGTTATCAATGTAGTTACTTTTAAATATCCAACTTAGCAGACATATCACGTGTTAGAATTTGCTATTTTGATTGGCTGCCGCTTAAGGACAGGCAGAAAAGTTGAGCATTGTTCGACTTCGCTTAGAGACTTTTAAGGACAGCTTAGAGACAAAAGGACAAAAAGACAGAGACAGGTATGAACCGGCTAAAGACAGAGACATAGAGACAGAGACCTAGAGACAGAGACTCAGAGACAAGTATGAACCGGGCTTAAGTATTCTTGGCACACGGTCGATGCTAACGTATATATACTAACATTAAGCCTGTCTGATAGATAGCAGGAATACTATATTATGGAAAAGATTGCTAGATGATGTAAGAATCGTTGACATCTAGGTCCCGATAATGCGCTGATAAAAAAGAAAAGCAAGAAACCTAGATTACACTGTCTGTAAAGCAGGAAGCTCCATTAAAACGGAGTATATATATAATTTTATATCAACCCCAGAGATATATAATTATTCTGCAGACGCAATGGGTGCTAGTCACGCTTTATAAAAAACAATCAAGTCAGATGTGCCTATAATTTGCTCCTTCTATAATCATTAATCAGGGGAGCCTTAAGACAGGCGGCTTATTATGAGCAGTAAAAACCACCTAGATAGGGTACACACAATAGCCTAGAAGCCCAGAAGTCCAATTAAAGACAAAATAGCAAAAATAAAAAGACTACACTAAACTACGTACTATATCGCTTTCATTCCGAGCAGAAAAGCTAAAAACTGGTCTCTTTTGAGGCTAGAATTGGACAAATAAATCATAGTGGCGAAATTATGCTTTGCAATTAAGGTAAATTCTGATGCCTATACCTACCACGATGTTTGCGTCGTGCTCGTACAACTGCGAGACTTTCACAGAAATTTCAAAAAGCCTAAAAGGAAAACGACAAATAGATCCATTAGATAAGGAAATCTTTGTAAGAAAGAGAAATAGTTTTTCAAATAGGTTTTGATGCTTAGCCGATTATGTAACGATTTTATGAAAGTGAAAAAATTTGTACACAATCTGAGTAAATATATATAATTCGTGCTGATGAAAGGTAAAGACAATTTTTCTCTCCATAAAAAGGCAAATAACATCTGGTAATAAAAATATCACCAAAAAGACTGTCATAAAAATTTATTAATCACCCAGATGTTGTCAAGGTAACTGTGCAACATTTAATCCACTTACGGTTGCAAAAATACCACGCCCAGTAACTACATAAAAAATTAAATTATGTAAGGAAAATTCTATGTAATGCACTGATTTGAATTGAAAGGTTGTCAGTCGAACTCTATATTTTATACCTTATGTTCTGTAATAAATGATGAAATAATAAAATAAATCTTATCAAACCTAAAACGAATTACTAGAATTTCAGATTTCAAACAAACTGATTTTATTTCAATTTTATTTAACTAATGAACATGACTTTCAGGTCACCTACTAATCGTCCAGACAGGAACCAGGACTAGCACCAGATAAACTTTTTAAGACTCATTTACTCAAGAAATATCAGACAAATATGACAATATATGTGTACTCATTTTTCCCTTTCATTTATTACATTCCAAAATAACAATATTTTAATAACAAAGAGAAGCTTGTATATACAGACCATAGAAGCTCTGATTAGGAGTTAAAAGCTTCTACTGTAAAACGCTGAAAGCAAATGGCCAGCCGCCGGAAAATAAAAAACGTCAACAATCCTAATATAGAATAGCAATAGCATTTACAGTTTATTTCTTTTTCTGATTTTCCAAGTCTTATATACTGGCAGGAATAAACTGGGTGAAAAGCAAAACTCCATATTCCTCCAGTCATCTTATTCTTCATTTTTTTCAGGTTCAACACGAGGTGTCACTGAAAAAATAGCGTTTCCACACCCAAGACGTGGTGACATTTAGAAAATGAGAACTTTGATGAATAATTACAAATTCAGAAAGCTTACAACAACCTGACACACAATGATGCTATCCTTGCCTAGGTTCATATCATCTCAGCGAAAGAAGACTTTGGCTAAACTTGTCTATCCTGAGGCAGACTTTCTTCCCCCCCCTCTCAGTCAGTCAGTCAGTCAGTCTAAGTCTGGAGACTAGACAGGGAGAAGCACGAAACAGCTAGAAAACTTTCAACCTCTAATTATGAATTCTTTAGCAGAAAAAAAGCTGAAATGCATTTACTATACGTATATCATCCAGGGTGTGCTGTTGACATTAATTGAAAAGAGAAAAAGAATTTTTCTTTCCATCTCTCATGATTAGCGATCGTCCAGCTTAGGGCAAAAAGTCTCATATATCATCCGTCCGAAATTCTATTAAATATGTAACTATTTTCTGTCTTACGTTATAAATGGATTGGAAAACGGTAATACATAATTCTTATCTGCCGTCGAATTAAAATGAGAATTAATTTAAAACAAGCTTAGTCCCTTTAAAAGGTTTATCTAAAGCTTTGGGGTTTCGGTCTACTAAGTTATGGTTCAGAAAGTGGGGGGGATGAATGCTTGCATAATGCAAAACTGGAGTATTTAATTTTGTTTCGAAACAGAGCAACATGTCCCCTCCATCCGACAAGATTTTGTGCTCAATTACAATTTTGCGAAAAAAACTAAAAATAATTATTTACAGAATCGACCAGACTTAATTAATAAAGACTTGTTGGTTCGCTAGAAATTACAGAGCTTTTCTGTGATGGAAATTTCTGAAGATTAATTTAGAACCTAAAATCTAATATATATATATACCTGCACATCTTTAGATAAAAAGTTAAAAATTAGAAAACAGCATGGGAAGGAAGGATAATCCAGTATTCAAAACTGTTAAGATAATTATGATATATTTCAGTTGAGTGTACATATTAGCGCCAGCGTGCGTCATTGCCTTATTATATAGTAAGAATAAACTAGGAAGTTCTCGAATCAGCATTATATAGCTTAGCTATAATTACCATACATATGTAATGATAAGAGTGAGACAACAAGCAGGCTCTCTGCTATCAGAGCAAAAACTACGCTTATGCGCGCTATCGGCTGACCCCTCCACCACAACTGCCCCCCTCTCACACCGCCCCTATATTGATAAGGGTGACTCGGACCGTGAGTGTGTGAGCGGACCCCGTTTGTAACTACCCAATACCTATATATACAGGGGTGGTGTGAGAGGGGGGTGATCCTGAAGGGAGGGGCAGCCGATAGCACGCAGCATAGTTTTTGCTAGGATAACAGAGAGCCAGCCTGTTGTCTCACTCTAATCATTATGTATTCTTGTTAATACCAGGAATAAACACAAGAGTGTGGTAAATATCCGTAACCTATCTGTAATCTATGATCTACTTGCATGATAATGGCTAATCCTATTCTGTCGCTGAACCTCTGAGGGATCAAAGATGTTGCTGTTACACTTGCCTGTTGAAACCCCAAATATTTGTATTTGTACCATGTCAACATGACACAATCGGACGAAGAAATTCAATTCTGCAGATAGCCCTACCGTCCATCGTGCAGTCTATTGGCCGCAAGCTCCTATGCACTCTTGGTATTGTGTAATGAAGTCACCAAGTTGACAACATTAATACAAGGCTATTTATAGCATACTCCAGACTTATTCAACTGCCCTACCTCGATATTATTAGTAAAAATCTGGATTTCGAACTTTGCCAATATAACCAGGCAGATCTGTGAAATACGTCCACGTCGGCACTAGCTTTGTTATACAGTAGAGGAGCATTTATACTCAATGTCATTTCTCAGGTTCAGCTAAATCAGTATTTGTGGAAATAGTTCTGTGCTTGCTTATACATATAATCCTATCCAGTCCCCCCTACATGCGTCAAATCGTAGCAATTTTCAGCTAATGGGAGGACAAGTTACAGGGCAGGACGGAATTAAAAAAGCACAGTTCAGCTCTTGCCTCATACATAATTTGTTTTCTGTCTCTCTGACTGTTCTTATCCACAGGCATGAAGTCAAAATGTCTAGAGTCTAGACGACCGACACGAGCACACAACTCTCCCTCCTGTTACGTCACGGGTCCAGCCCAGCCACTCTCTCCATGTAGCTGGAGTGAGTGCTATAGCTGAAGTCTCTATATGGAACAAATTTTTATTAATGGACTTTTGCCCACAGACTGACAACTGAAGAGAGTTCCTTCCTATTGCCAGACTTTTTGCTTTTCCAACCAGTTCCACTCGAAATTACATATGCGCGTACGTAGGTGTATACACACAATATATATTTTTTGAAACTGGAAAACAAAGGGGGCCTATCAACCAGGAAGCACCAGTCTAAAAGGCTTCCAGAAAACAAGCCGCTTCAGCAAAGAAAAACTGCACCAAGGCGCTCGTTCAAGTGCTTACGCAAGTTTTGGCAGCTATTTTGTCAGTTTGGCACTGGAGTTGGCATATTGTGAAAACCAGCGAACTTAATGTGAAATGAACCAACTTCTGTCGCCGAAGGCAGGTAGTTATAGAAATGGAAGAAAACGATTATTCACCCTGGGGTTTTTAACTAGGGGGGACCCACTTTTTTTTGGGCTCCCCCCACTCGTTCCCCTCCCAACTTTTTTGGGCTTCCCCCCACTCACCCTAAGGTGCCCAGAAAATGCCAAATTTCAAGGCTTCGCCGGAAATTTTGGTCAAAAATCGTCTATTTTGGTGCCAAAACTTAATTTTTGAGCACTTTTAGGCTTAGTTATATATACCAATATATGTAGAAAACAGGCTTTTTATACGGCATTTTTGGCATTTTTAGGCCATTTTATTCCCCCCCCCCACTTTTGGACCACCCCCCCCACTCGTCCCTTCCCACTTATTTTTGCCTAGAAAACCCCAGTTCACCTATTGCATTCAAGCAGACAAAAACTGCACTTTTTCTTTCAATAGAGTCCCCACATTTCTATCAATATCACGTATGTAGAACACCGAGAAATCCCGAATCAACTCAATAAAAGTCACTGGATGGCTCGACGCTCTCTATAGGTCCTTTTCTACGTTAATGCACTCCGCTATGAACATGAACTGTTCATGCTCAAGTAGATATAGGAATTGTTTTCATCACTGCTGTTGTCAAGCACAACCATAGACTAATAGTTTGGCTACTGCTAATTGCAATAACATCTCACCTTGTTCAAGTTCCTCAACTTTCCTTAAGCAAAGAAAGAGAAGTGTGATATGGGCCGGTTTTGGGTAGGTGTGTTCTTTCTGCTACCACAAAAATTACGTTTATCTGCAGAGGAAAATCTTTCAGTGTTGCGGTGTTGCAATAAAAAAACGAGGCTTGTATTTATGGTAAGTGAAAACACGAACTGACTCAGTGGGCTTAAATAAACCATAGCCCTTATTGAAGAAAGAAAAAATTTCTTGAAAGAAAAGACACAGATTGCAGAGGGTAACAAACTAAAGGCTTAGATATATCAGTAATATCAGGCGCCTTGTAAAAAGAAGCAAGCCGGTACCTGGTTAAGGGGGGAGGCAGCAAAAGAAAGGAAGATAAATTCCTATCCTACATGGATAATAGCTTGGACGGTTTTTACTCAATTCTTTTGGTTAGGTAGAAAAAAATACCTGAGAATATCTCCACACTGTCTGGCTGCCGTCAATTTTAGCTGGAATTATTTCCCCTCCACTATTGACAAATCTATACTCAAACACAGAAAACCCAGACACAAGTATGCATAGGATGAGACTAGAGTTGTCTAGACATGACAAGAGACAGCTGTAGAAAACTTGCTCACAAAAAAGTCTGTTTCAAAAAACTTAACGTGGAACTTTTTAAGTTTAAGTAAAGAACGAGCTTTTTTTAGTCTCAACTCAGCGTCAGAAGGAATGCATTGTGATGTGTTTATTTGGCTACTTAAATCGAAGCAATTATACCCTTGCGAAAATTGCTCACAGGATGAAAAACTTCGAAAAGGTGTTAAAATATTAGGAATTTCGCAAAGTTAACGGAACAACAACCTATATTTAATTAGCCAATTTTTGACAAAATTTTTGATAGTTTCCAATAATTTTCTTTATTAGACCTGTCATTATCTAACGATGGACCTGCTAATTTAAAACTGGTTATCAAAGGAAGAAATAACTTCATAAATCAACATTGCAAAACTGTAAATTAAAAGTATAAACATACCATAATCATAAATAAACCATCGAAAATGAAAAAGTTCTTCTATAATGCCGACAGAATATCTCTATATACTTTTAAAACCAATTTTATAAAAAAGAAACATCCATTTAACTGAAGTTGCGGGGTATCTCTCCATCACAAGTCACTACAACCTACAACTAAAAGGGGGATCTCAGACACCTTTGCCACCTGAGTCTTCATTACGAGGAAGATAAAAACCTGCTGCTTCCTAGATAAAAAGATGCTATCCTCAGCTCAGACTAGCAGAAAAAGAACCAGGTGTAGTGTCTGCGCGGACAGAGAAAAACTAATTACCCGGTTTCTGATCATTGAGTCGAAATTTTCGTTTGTTCAGCTGTGGAAAAAGCGTTCTCAGAGTATAGGACGATATATAAAGTCTGACATTATTATACCATATACAGACCATACCATACAGACTTTGATGCCTGAATTTTCTCGAGGTTGGCATTGACAGTGATCAGTTTTACATTTTTGGCTGCCGTTTATACTAATAGCGCTTGTTAAATACAAATCCATTGCTGCCAATCGGCAGAGAAATAGTTTCTCTACATTTTGAAATCAGTATCTTCTGAAATGTCAGTGTCGCACCCAATATGAACCAAATGAGCCGTCAGATTTTGTCGTCAGCAATTTTATCCAACTCTAGTAGGCACAACACTTCGTTAGAGTAAAAAGGAGTGAGCATAAAGAATTTTAACTAGTATCTAAAACAAGAATCTGCTGGTAAATTAACATCTGGCTCAGGAGCATAAGCAGGGAAGGATCATGTAAAGAAATTTCCTCCCTGAAATTGTAGAGTTAGGCCCTTAAATTTGTTTCAATGTTTCCATTTTCCAAACTTTTTACACTTGCAGCGAAATTTGATTCTCACGCCATGATAAAACGGTTTTAGTACTCAAAAGTATATGGACTACTAACTTAGCCTTTCTAAGCACTTATGGCTTCGCTTGACATCTGCGATTTAGCGGGCGCACCAAACCCTAGATCTTTTGTTTTCTTCGAGGAGATTTCCTAAGCCACTCACTAGAAGTTGAAATTTTGAGGAATTCTTCAGCTTCTGGTGCTTCAGCTTCCCATAACATTCCCCTTCCCCCGACAAAATTGTGGAATTCCCTCTCCAACATGGTACCCACCGGCACAAATATAAAATTTAGTTGCCACTGATCTGCATTACTGATCCTATAAACTTAACGATTCGGTTTAATTTACTTATTCGCTTCTGACTAGGTCTTGACTATTTAGCATTATCTGAATAAAAATGCTTGTCAAGTACAAAGTCATCCTTCGTCTGAACGAGCAACCTTCCCGTGAGACCCCAGGATATTCCTTTAATCATTAGAGAGAGATTATGTACAGACTGAGTTTTAGCGCAGTCTAGACTCTAGACAGACAATGAAAAAAGTGTCAAATCTGGGCAAAAAACTAGCGCACCTAAAAAAGGAGAGGAGTACATATGGCGGCATCTACATGTAGCGTAGAGTAAACTCCAGTTTGGTAAAATAATACATTCTGATAGATTATGAAATCTGATGTTACGTAACTCTTTTATCTTATCTCACCATAGGCAACATATAGGACATAGTACAAAACGAAGAAATGTGGTGAGTTAGAAAATGCTAGTGGGGTCCAGAGATACTAACCAGCTTGAAGCTTCATGAGCAAACTTTTAAACTTTTCTACACTCACGTGGAAAATGCATGCCTTGCATACGTTTAAGTTATCTAGCTTTGGGACTCAGTATCCGAGTAAAGCATTGTTAGCAGGCAACTGGCAAGCTCGACTAAATGGTCCCCCTTTTCTATCAACTATAGTTGCTAGCTTCAACAATCCTACATTGCCTACCAAGTAAACTGAAACTTAGAAACTAGCATCATTCGCAGTACTAAAATATTTAGGACATTATGCAGGTGATGCCTCAAGTAATTAGAAGCTGGGAGCCATACAGAAATCTGAGAAAAGTAATGTCGAAAGTCTGTTTCTGGGACTGTAAGTGCTGCTCTGTCTTGCCAAAATCAAGGTGCAGAAATGGCTTGTGGCAAGCAGTGTCCGTTCCTACAAGTGTTGGCCATCTAATTTAAGGCTGAACTAGTGTTTTTGTATGGCTAAGTGTCGTGACGGCCGAGT
The DNA here is from genome assembly GCA_030248195.1 of Trissonchulus latispiculum. Classification (NCBI taxonomy): domain Eukaryota; kingdom Metazoa; phylum Nematoda; class Enoplea; order Enoplida; family Ironidae; genus Trissonchulus; species Trissonchulus latispiculum. Next base: position 32,078 of record JASAND010008683.1, read on the forward strand.
GGTGAGGGCGCTCGACTTTGGACCCGATAGTCCGAGGTTCGAACCTCCGCTGCCACAAGGCTTTCACAAATCCTCTTGAGCAAGGGACTAAGCACATATCGGTTCGCCGTGGGCTCTACCCAACCCAGCTGTCCATCCTTAATTGGTCGGTAAATGGGTACCACTGCTGTGGGAAGGTAACAGGAGACCGTGTACGGCATCTGCCATGAGGAGCTGACCCCTCCTCCACGGTTGTAGTTATCATTCGAGGTGGCACTCCTGGCTCAAGGCCTGTGTATCCGGGGATGAGCACGAGCACCCTAGACCCTGACAAGGGTAGGAGAATTCTCCGGGGGTCCTACCTTTACCTTTACCTTTTATGGCAAAGTGATTAACGCTACAGCTTTTTTGTGAATATTGGAAATAGAACATGGAGAAAAATTAACTTGTTATACATAGGTATTTACTTCTTAAAATTGCACTATATAGAGGACTACTTATATAAAGTAAAAGAATGGTTATGGAGAAAAGTTAACTCGTTATTCGTTATAGGCATTTGCTGCTTAAGATTGCTCTATACACATAAGTCTTATATAAAGAATCATCTTTACTTCTTATATAATCTTCAGTTATAATATAAAAAGTAAGAAACCCACAAGTAATAATTTTTAATTCAAGACTAAGATAACTGAAGAATAAATAAATCCCAGGAAAACTCAATTAAATAAGTGAAGAATATGAGAAGCAGTTTAGCTGGGCTCATCTTGGTTTAACTGAAGCTCGGGGTCATTGGGCCCAAAGCTAAGGGATATTATTCACCAGGGAAATGTGCTTATCAGCTCCAAAATAAATAAGGTAACTTGGCAGAGAGAGATGCTTTTTCCAGTAAGAAAGCTGATATTATCCTATAACGGATTCTTACTATTGAGATTTCCAACAAAACTACCCATTAAGCAGTTCCAGTTTGGCCTACGGTAGTCCATAAAAATTACCATGCCTACTAAAAGCAGATCCTGAAATAGGAACCATCCTGCGTCAGTCAGATGAATACTCTCACAAAAATAACCCAACCATTAACGTTGGCTATAAAAAATATCCTTTCACGGGTTGCAAAAGCTTATTTAGTAAACTCTGGTAAACTGAAACGAATGCAACATCTCTGTTCAGGCAGACAAACTAAAATTATAGGCAGAATTTACCCATACATCGTAAAGTGGGAAGAAAATTACCATAAATTTACACGTACAAAAATTTATTATATATTTATATATTTATTTATTATATATATTTATTTGTTTACCGTCGGTCAAAACTTACATTTTCCTACATGCTAGCTTCAGTTGATCTTCAAGACTTTAATAACACTACCGCTGCTTTTCCTTGGCAAGAAATAGAAGGGTAGAGGTTCAGAGTATGTGGCAACAGAGACTTGTTTTTACTGTTGAAATAACGTTTAAGTTCAAAATTTATCACGTTTACATACTTTATCTTCGGTTGCCTCAGCAGACTACGCTAGCCAATAGGTTAGCCTGTGCCACCAGCGCTGCCAAAGCCAGTGTGACATGTCACAGCGGTAATTCAGCCACAGCCGATAACCACAGGATAACCTGAGGAACTGAGGAGAGGGCAGATTTCTCCATTCTGGTAAAAACACAGAGTAAAGCTCTGTTCACATTGCAATAGGTTTAAGGTTTAGGGTTTAAGGGTAAGATTTAGGGTTTAGGATTTAAGGTTAAGGTTTAAGCAAGGTTTAAGGAAAGTCTGAATATCGCATGGTTTTTTATATCAAACAGTGGGCATTCATTTCATCAAGGATTTTTAAAATGTTTAGTTCTGTGCATACGCAAGGAATTCTACAATGTATAAAACTAAAATTATTAGCTAAACCTTCTATATATAATACGGAAGCTTAAACCTAAATATAAAGTTAAAATATTTAGCTCTCTTAAAAACTCAAACCTTAAACTTAAAACATTAAACCTTAAATTTTCCAGTGTGAACGCTTCAAAATAAATAAACAAATTTAACCTTAAATCTTAAACCATAAATCTTATTAAACATTAAACCTTGTGCAGTGTGAACCGGGCTTAAACTATCTGCGAGAACAAAAAAGGATAGACCCTCTCGCCACAATGGAAACAGTTTTTACTCAAGCCAGTTTTTACCAAAAGTTTGAGCATTTTTAAAGAAATTGATTTCAGCAGATTTTGCCAATTAGCTCTAATTATAGTTTAAAATCGTCATTTTTACTACAATCTACCAATCACTTGTGAACATTAGCAACTTTTTTCTACTTTTGCAATGGTCTCTCTTAAAATTTTGGAACTTTTTTAAGGCATATGTTTTTGGAAGTTGGAGTACATAACCCCAGAATCGAACTCCGTGTTAATGCATGGGATTACTATCTTGTCGAGACGGGGTCTGTCGATAAAAGAGACGAAAGTGAAAACCATGACAACATGTCAGGGCAAAACCGACGGATCGTATTTGGCATAGCCCGGGATAAACTCGGGACAGGCTAGGCTTGCATACTACGCTACGTACTACGTGCTACCAAGAGTACATAATGATAAGAGTATGCCACTAGGCACACTCTCTATTATCATAGCAAAAACTATGCTCTGTTCGTTAACGGCTGACCCCCCGCAAATTAGACCCACCACTTCAAAGAAATTCGAACGCTATGCTTGTGTTTTAAAGCTCGAGCAGACACAAAATTCGCACACACAATGCTTGATTAACACACAAGCATAGAGCCAACGAACGTACCCCCGTTTTGACCAGGGACTGATTTGCGGGAGGGGGTCACTAAGATCCAATTTGCGGAGGGGTCAGCCGTTAGCGAACAGAGCATCGTTTTTGCTCTGGTAACAGAGAATGCGCCTAGTGGCATACTGTTGCTGTTACTTACATGCTACGCTTACATGCTTACTTTACTAAGTCGACCGACCCTCAGTTCCTCTGCATATAGGCTTGATGGAACTAATCCACTGTTTAACAAACCTTACAAAGTAACACAGTTTACGCATGTTGTAAAACAACTCAACTCAACTTGAACCAAATTGTCTGTTCAGGTGGGAAACGGACAAACAACAGCAGCAGGTCTTTGAACTTACAGAAAGGTTATGAAAATGCCAGCACGTGCATCCATATAATGCCCTTGTAACCACGGTAATGCTACGAGTAAAAACTATCTGCAAAATGTAGGAAAAAAGTAAGAAAAACACCTGCATTACTCGCAGAAACTGGTAGAAATGCGCCAAAGCTTGCAATCATCGATATTTTGGGACCACAAAAAACATCTCCACTAAATGTTTCATACATTCATTTCTACATATGCATCATTTGTACACCTCTGCAGTTATTTTTTACTCCAGACACCCGAGCTATCTCTAGTCTCCACCAGAAAAACTCACACATACGTAAACTCCAGAAATACAGTCGCATTAAAAACACCTTTGAAAGATTTTCTGCTCCCCCCATGTTTCAGCCTGATCTTACATAATGATAAGCGATATCCTAAAATAGGGTAGTGTGTTTCTTTTAATTTGTATTGTTTAGGTTACTTTAACTCGTAATCCGGGCAACACGCTGCATAAATCCTGAAAGGCCATTGAGACCAAGCATTCGCCTAATTGCCTCCCAACTTGGATTTGGGCAGGTAAGGGCAAGGCAAAGTTTGACTGCTTCTAAAAGGGCTTTGGTAACAGGTTGGTTTAATTCCCGTTTCCATTTCTTTTTACCCTGAGAAGTAACTGTGTAGTAAAGTCGTTCAACTAAATTATCTGGCATTAAATAATTTCAGTATTTTAGTAAATCCAAATTGTTGTTTCATAAAGGACATGAAACCTATCAGTGAAAATGGCCACCTTCCACCACTTTGTAGCGTAAGACTACCGTAAGATGTAAAAAAATCAAACGTTTTAAAAACTCCAGAAGAAACTGAAAAATCCAGTAGTTTTGTAACCTGTACAAATGTTTGCAGCAAGAATGCCAAAAATAGGAAAGCCATAAAGTAGACACCATTGCACCGAACTAAAGCCAGACACGCTGGTAGTGCTGGTAGTGGAAATGGACGTTACCAAAATATATACTAAAAAATGGTAAAACTACGTACGTAAGTATACACGTAGGCAAGCACATCATAACCCATCCGAAACAATCTTCAAAGGACACCTCTAAAAAACACCTGGTGGCATTATCGCGCTTGGCGAGCAGAGATAATAAATGACTTTCTGTCTGTCTCACGTTAATAAGTTCTGTGTTTACTGATAAATAACCAGTAAAGCAGGTCTAAAAAACATCTCTGCAAACGTCTGCGTTTCCAACTTTATGGCCCATTTTTTGAAACAAATTGTAGATGTTTTTTACCCAGACAGGCCTTGAGATTTCAAAATGCAAACCCGCAAAAACGATTATATTTGTTGAGGCCTTAACCGACAGATGTTGAGAAATACTGGAATTAAGCAAAAAATGAGGCACAGATAAAAAATTATGACAGAGCAATTTTGAAATTTCCGAAAGTCAACAATTAATTCTGGAAAATTGAACTTTTTATATGTAATTACATATTATTTATTACTTATAGATACACATGCGGCGTGAAATATGTAGACAAATTTAGTTAAATATCAATGCGTTGTTTCATTACGATCGACGTCGAGCAACCGAAATCGCAGTTGAACGAGGAGAGGATTTATGAATGCTGAAGAAACAATTACTCTTAAATTTCATCCGAAAACAAACGTCTGGGGAGTCTCGACTGTGACAAGGCGAATTTTATGGCAACTAGGAAAAATATTTTATTACTACTTTAAACTTTATTTATTCGTCTAATTAAATTTCAAAAATTAAAGGTTAAGATGATG
>JASAND010008684.1:0-22378 GCA_030248195.1 Trissonchulus latispiculum
CCGAAATCGAGGGAGTGACCAGTGGTCACTACGGTCTATGGGGCCTATTGACCAGTGGTCAAATCCCTTAAAACAGCGTTTTTCGGCGTTTTGTTGGGGGTATATATTGTAAATCGACTACACTCGTTTAGCATGGCACTGTTCAAGCTCCTTGTATCCATTACCGCATTGCTGGAAGGGGATCCTTTAAAATCACAGAAGGACATGAAATAAAAATGCTCCTCTGGAGCATGAAACAGTAATATGGGTGATGGTGAGGTTGCAAAATCAAGAGAGGACTAGTCTTTAAAATGCTTAATATGGGGCTTGTAGGTTAAAAAATAGAAGAGGACTAGGTTGTGAGCGAATTAATATGGGCACAGCTTCGCTGAACAACCCATATTCGCGGGATTTCACGTTTCGCCTTAGCTTAGAGCTATCAATGTCAGTCAATAAAACATTTAAGCAGTTGAATACTCACGAATATAGCTGTTTGCATGCACTGTTAGTCTAGCTGCTAGGAATATATATACGTATATATATATATACTTATACGTAAATTATCATCATTTTGTTGTGTTTGAACTACCGCAGGCTCTACTACTAGGAGAGATCAAAGGATATGATGCTAAAGCTAATAGTCCAAGTCAGGAGGAAATAGAAGATCGTGGGAGAGTCCTAAATTGCGCTGGTTAGTATGAAGCACTTATCGAAGAAAACGTTTGCTAAAATAAAAATTCGAATAAAGCTCGAACACATACCGTAGCTGTAGGTTATTTGTGAACTATAAACTAAATGTATCGTGGATATGCATAATAATTTACATTTACAAACCGCGAATATGGGTTGTTCGGCGAAGCTGTGCCCATATCAATTCGCTCACAACCTAGTCCTCTTCTATTTTTTAACCTAGCCCCATATTAAGCATTTTAAAGACTAGTCCTCTCTTGATTTTGCAACCTCACCATCACCCATATTACTTTTTCATGCTCCAGAGGAGCATTTTTATTTCTTGTGTAGTTACATATTATGTATATACAAGCTACTTTGTCTAATGTATTTAGTATGCTTCTGTCTTTAAGATTCATATTTATTGGCGGCCTCTAGCCTTTGGTTTTAGTGTTGTTTATTTGCCCCATATAGTTTAAAATTGACTTCATTGATTGACTTTTCAGACACAGAAGAGCCATCAAAAGCGGGCGCACAGATGACCATTGCTAAAATGCTGCCCTGTCTTCAGGTTGGTTTAGGCTTGCTTGTAGGTTGTACGCGCACTATGTACGCTACAGTATTTAAGGAGTTGAGAGCACGTATGTACTATGTACCTGCGTGTGTGTGTGTGCGTGCGTCGTGGATAGAAAGTTTTTGTCTTTGACGGACCTCAAAAACAGTTTAAAATAAGAATTGACATGAAACTTAAACCTTACGTACATTCAGTAATAATGGAGTAAGTTTCAGCCCAAGTTCACGGACTAGGGTTGGGCATCGGAAAAAAGTCCCGGAAAAAAGGGTTTTTCCGTTTTTTTCCTTTTTTTCCGGAGGGTCGGAAAAAAACGGAAAAAAGTCGGAAAAGTTTAATCATTCTGGGAACTTTTAGAAGTGTTCAAATGAAAAATTTTAGTGATTTTTCTTAAATTTTATTAATTTTTCCGAATTATTAGCTTTGCTTTGAGTTGGCTCTTATTTTGAAGCCCGAACTTAATTTGAAGTTTTCTTAATTTTTATAAAGTGCTCAGTTTTTTGAAGTATCATTGTCAGTTCAACTAGAAACTAACTATTTTAGAATTTAACTGGTCAATTTAAACATTTCAGCTAACAGCTATGCTCTTAATTACAACAGACCACTGTTCTTTGTTGCTACAACACTGAAACCCTGCTTGCTTTTGCCCGCAAGGACAAAACATGCCTGGTGGCACATCTTTTTTAAATGGAAGCTGTAGCAAACGAGCTTTATACTTACATCTAAAATCCAAGGTTATGAAAGAATAAAAAATTATGCAGACGGAAGAATTATTTGAAAGTTCTCACTGCTCCCAGAAACTAACGTAACTGGCATTTGCGCCCACAGTCTGTTGAAACTTCGTTTGGACAAAATTTTTCACAATTGCTTAGTTTGGATACGTCGAAAAGCTTATAAAAGTGGTCAAATGGCGTTTACATGCTGAATTATTCGTTAAGACAGGCTACAAATGTTATAGAAACAAATTTTGAGACGCTCCGACATGATTAGGGCAGCGGAAAAAAGTCGGAAAAAACCGGAAAAAACCGGAAAAAAGTACTTTTTTCCGCTCGACTTTTTTCCGGAAAAAAACCAACCCTATCACGGACAGTCCAATTTTTACCAATGTCTGGTATCGGAGGGGGGGGGCGGGCCTCCATGTGCGACTGTGTGCAGCATAAACTGAAAGTATTTAATTTGTGTAAGTATTAACAATTTATAACATCCTAATGCATGACGTATTCTCTTTGTGCACGTTTTTGTATGCTTTTTGCGAAAATTGGTTTTGTGAGGAGGCTTTGTTTTTGCTTAGGAACTGTCCTGTTTTGTGGAGCGTTGTTATGAAGTCTGCAGAAGTATGACTCACCAGTTAGCCTCTTTGTATAGTCCAAAGTACGTTGATATGGATACAGTGTAATTCTGCATTCAGAGTTCCTGTCGCAAGCAGACGCCCGTATGTAAGCGTCTGCATGCGTTCGTGAGCATGAATGTGCTACAAGTAATTTTAAACGGCTAAAACGACATGCTACAATCTGAGGCGTCGACGCGCGTCCCTATGCTTGGTTCGCGACTATGAATGCACCTTAACATTTTTAGGATTGTCAAAGTGGGTGGGGGCGGCATTTCAGCTTTTGTTGAGCTTGGGATAGTTTGTTAGATAATGTATAATCCGTCATAATTGTTTCAACGATAGTATTAATTTTTTCAAAAATTCAAGCTTTGGGATGAGTCTCAAACCTCCTGCTTATCGTTTGCCAGACGGCTATTGAAGCCACTGGATGTGAGAATAGACGGTGCTCAAATTTGATTTGAGTTTATATTATAGTTGTATCTTATCTAACCCATCCCGTATTTATGCACAACGTAATGCAAATTTGAATCTGCTTGAAAGCATGCAACGTCTTTACCCACAATAGTCAGACAGAACATATAGGACTTTGTTTTTTCAGGCTATAATCTGGTATACATATACCTTACGTGTGTTCTTTTTGTTTGTTTTCGTATTTTATATATATACTGTACTTTTATGGATTTTTAGCGGCAACAGTTTGATTGTTATGAACCAGGTTCATTTTGATGTGAGTTGGCTGTGTTGGCTTCTTTATTATTTGCAATTTGCAGTGATTAATTTTTGTTATCTACCATTCTTTCTCGCAAAATTTGTTGGTGGGTCGTAATTTGGTATTGGTTATTTCTGGCATTTCTATCATCGTTACTTGTGTTTCGTTTGGAGGGATTGGATTTAGTGGTTCAATTTTTGATATTCTTGTGCTCTCCCTCACATGTTTTCTTTCACCAGGAAAATATTAATTTAATTAATTTATACTTAATTTAATTTAATTATTGCCATTGATTTGCTTTTTCAGGTTATGTTTGACTATCTGGGCGATTTGCTCCGCATTTTGTTGACCCTCGACGAAATCGTCCTAAAGCATCCGCTGCTCATTGAACACTGGAAAACCTATGTTCGGTACGATGTGTCACTGTGTTTGTTAATGACTTAATTTTCCTAAAACGTGATGTTTCCAATTTTGAAGTAACCATGTGTCAAAAGATGTCTTTATCATGAAGTGAATATCTTTTAATTTGGTTGCCATGTTTTGTGCAGACGGCTAACATGGAGGAATTTTTGTGGATCATCATCTTGAGAGATTGTGAAGGATTAAATTAGACTTTTTAGATTTTTTTAATCTTTGCATGTCGTGTGTACTTTTCTACTGCAATAGTCATCTATTTTGTCTGGTTTTTTTTGTAGAACAGTTAAACTGGTACATCACAACCCGGATCGTGTAGGAACAACTCGAGAAGAGATGAAACCCCTGGAATCACTTTTGGAAAAATTAAACCTACAGTGTATGACGGGAGAAATTTTACAGGTACACTCAGGGTATTTTTAGGGATTTTCCCCGGGGAGGTGGGCTTCCTTCCAACAATGAGTTAAAATGGTATTTTTGGCATATTTGGCATGTGGAAACACAAACCCTCGCAGAATACCTTGATGTAGGCCATTTAGGCTAAAAATAACCATTTTTACGAAAAAATCTACGGCGATGTCGGAAAAGTTTTGAAAATTTTTGCTATTTTTGTCGGAAATTTGGGCACCCAAAAATCACGGGGAGGGGCGATTTCGGGGTTATGTAAATTCATGGGCGGCTTCCCCCCCTGTAAAGAACGCACACTGTCATTGTAAATTGCCTGCCTGGTTAGGCGAAGAGCAATCCAAACTAAATGTCTAGCGTTTGGGGCAGGAATAATTTTGTGAACCGGTTAAACACTGTTCAATCCATTGTTTTTAATTTAATAAATGTATCTAAGTGCCTTTCCGCACAGCGAGTTAACGTGTTAAAAAATAAAGGTTAAAATTAACTGAATATTTTTTTGCGCACAGGGTAAAATGATCGAGTAAACAGGTCATTTTAATTCGCCTGAAGCCTACAGGGTTAAACAAGTTAAAACTTGTGCATAACTCTACTCTTTTAACTCGCGCACGAAAGGTCCTAAGGAGTGAGCAACCTTGCAGCATCGGAGTTATCCCTAGTGGGGGGGGGTAGGGGCCGCCCCCGATTTGGCGACCTCCCCCCATTCAAGGAGCCCCCTCCCCATAAATTCGGACCTCCTCCCCATAACCCCAAAAATTGCCAAATCAGGTAGTGCGCGTCAGCGCACTACCTAGAATAGGGAAATTTTGGGGTAGTGCTAATTTTTGGAAATTGTTTTTTTAATATCTCAGGGAGGAGTGGACCGATCGGGCTCAAACTCGCTGTGTGAAGAGCCTGTGGGCAGGGGTACATGCTGTGAAAATTTCAGCCGAATCGGTCGAGCCAATCTCGAGATATGAAAAATAGCCCCTTTCCCAGCTCGTGTTTTCCCTCCTCATTTTTTCCCCCCACCCTAGGGCTCGGAGGGCTTCGACCCCCTAGGAACTTTTGGTCCTTTTTTGTATAGAATCCCCCCCATTTAAGGGGAAATCAGTTTTGGAGGGTCTAGGACCCCCCTATAGGTCTGTGCAGTCTTGGGATTTTGCGATTTTTGGCCCCCCGGAAATAAACAAAGTCCGAAAATATTTGCACTCGTCCACAGAGAGCACGGCTCAAAGCCAGGTTCTCATATTGGGGTTATAGCATCGCCCCAAGGTGAAGATCTCCGGGAAACGAGATGGTGCTGTTCGGTGGTCTGTGGCGCTCTGGCCAGTGGTCACTAGTTAGCGTGTAAAAGGGGGGGTCTGGGCCTACGGAGTAGGCAGCCCTATACATAAGAGCTGCTGGGCTGAGGTTTCGTATTCGAATAGGAACCCCTATATGGCGAATCTAAATGGCCCATTTGCTCTATCACCTATCCGTGGGGCTGGGGGGCACCCTGATGGAGGTGGGCCCCTACCGTGTCGCAGGTCCAACTTTAACCTCTCCCATAGAAGGATCCGCTGCAGGTACAGCTTTCATATTGGGCGTGTGGGGTGGGCTGCGGGAGCACTACAACTTGAGCTATAGTAGGTTTCGCCCGGACCCGTGTGGCGCCCTGGCCAGGGGTCCGGACCGTGGACCATGCCCAAAATGGCCAAAAATCGATTTTTCTAAAAGTGGCCAAGTTTGGTATCAAATGAAAGCCCTTGGTGGGGCGAACATTTTTTGTCATTGGGGGACCCTCCAAAGTGGCCCCAGCGGCCTGTGGCGCCCTGACCAGGGTCCGGACCGGTCCAAAATGGCCAAATATCGATTTTTCCAAAAGTGGCCAAGTTTGGTATCAAATGAAAGCCCTTGGTGAGGCGAACATTTTTTGTCATTGGAGGACCCCTCCAAAGTGGCCCCAGCGGCCTGTGGCGCCCTGACCAGGGTCCGGACCGGTCCAAAATGGTCAAAAATTGATTTTTCCAAAAGTGGCCATGTTTGGTATCAAATGAAAGCCCTTGGTGAGGCGAACATTTTTTGTCGTTGGAGGACCCCTCCAATGTGGCCCCAGCGGCCTGTGGCGCCCTGACCAGGGTCCGGACTGGTCAAAATCGATTTTTTAAAAAATTTCCAACTTTGGTATCAAATGAAAGTCCTTTGTGAGGCGAATATTTTTTCTCATTGGAGGACCCATCCACAGTGGTCCCAGCGGCCTGTGGCGCCCTGACCTGGGTCCGGACTAGTCAAAAATCGATTTTTGCAAAAGTGGCCAAGTTTGGTATCAAATGAAAGCCCTTTGCGAATGGAACATTTTTCTCATTGGAGGATCCCTCCAAAGTGATCCCAGTGGCCTGTGGCGCCCTGACCAGGGTCCGGACCGGTCCAAAATGGTCAAAAAATCGATTTTTTTCAAAAGTGGCCATGTTTGGTATCAAATGAAAGCCCTTGGTGAGGCGAACATTTTTTGTCATTGGAGGACCCCTCCAAATTGGCCCCTGTGACGCCCGACCCGGTGCAATTATTTCACAGTCGTCCCAAATTTAGGGAGAATTTGCAGCTTTCAGGGATGCTGCGTCCCTCAGATCCCTCACTAAAGTTTATTTCAGTTGCCGTTCCCGCCCCCGCCTTTCCTAAGTCCCCTCGAATTCACCCTCCCCTTCCCATTTTATATCCGTCATCTTTCCACAGTGACATGTTCTCTACCATGTTTGCAAAATTTTATAAGGGAGGGAGCTGGATATCTTCGAAGTACAACTACTAGAAGTACAACCGAATGCTGATTTTACTGGTGGTATAGAAAGTACAGGCCAAGCCCTACATGCTGGTATATAAAGCGTCTTGCTAGCTACAGTCTGTAGCGAGTAATAACCTTATTTCGAAAATCGTTGTTTTTTCCCCCCTCTGACTATAGTACTGTAGTCATTACCTTTTGTTTACTTTGTCATTCCTTTACAGTGCTTTGCTGGTGTTTTTGTAGTTCCAGCTGTGGTCTCCTGAGTTTTAAGATTCATTTTTGCTTTAATTGCGCATATTTCTATTTCCAATATGGTGATTCTTCTCAGTATGTTTTATATATAGTTATTGTTAGTATTTTTGTTATTAAGCTTTTGTCCACTTTGCATTCCTTTACCATGTTGTGCTGTATACTGGGTTTTTGAAGTTATATATATACTTTTTGTGGGCGCAGTTGTTTCGGTTAATATGTTGGAAATCTGATTGACCTTAAACTTTGTAAAACATTTTAGGTTGTTGTTAGGGCTGGGTATGAACGGGGGAATGCTTTGTTTACGTTTTAATGTGGCTAGTTCTGCATTAACGCCGCTATATATTACATGTTGACTTGGTTATCAGCTGAGAAGGCGTGAAATGTGTACCTTTTAAAAGCACTTTTGAACGTTGTTTTTATTTAATTAATAATTGGGGGTGAAAACTGCATATGCACTGAGTGATTTTTCTTGCCAGAACTGGTGTGGGTGCGTATTAGGATGTTGCAGGATATTAGGATGCTGTATAGCGTTGTTGTTTATGTTACTGAGAGAATATGACTGTCTGTTTTTAGTACTGCGTATGTTACTTGGTACGTTGATTTTTATCTTATGAATCAGTGCTATGCTGCTTGTTACGGTGCAATCATTTACATAAGTCATTCTTATACCTGTGCTTTTTTGCCTTAATACTTCTTGTCATTTTGTTAGAATTGGCATATATATACTTATGTTCTTTGTTTACTGTGTAACAGTTTTTAGCCACGTGCTATAATATTAGTTTTACATGTGCATATTTTTGTTGCAGTTGCTAAAACAAGGCATAGTATTTCCTCGGTGTGGCAGTGTTATAAGTTTCTTTTGTGCTTTCGTTGGTGGAATAAATTTCAATTGAAAACTAGGTTTTTGGCCGTGGAATTAATTGCCAGAGAATATTCTTCAGTATGTACATTATATACTTCCTGTTGTATTGTTTGAGCCATACACCATGTTTTTAATTCTGAATAATTCTACTTGTGCCATGTACGTATATATATGTGTGCGAATTTACAGTAAAAAATGTGTGAATTTGAGCTACAGGTGTCGCATGCAGTTCAAGTGATTAGATAATGTGGTCAATGGAAGCTAATTGCGCACTAACTAAGGAATACGTGTGGGAGCAAAGACAGGCGAAATTAGGCATCAGGCGGAAAAGTATACATATATATATATATATATATATATATATATATATATATGTATTCGTTGGCTTTCTTTAATTATTGCTCTACAGCGGAAAAATGCGAGAAACTAGTACCAAAAATGCCCTAGACGGGCATGGGTTCCGGGTAGAATAGGGAAAGAAAGCTAAAGCGGAAAAATGCCAATAGTTGCGTGCCTATTAGTTAGCGCCTAAAATGATAGAAACTAGCTTTTGGAGCCGAATAGGGAATCTAGTCAGCCCCTAAAATGACTGAATCCACTCTGGGCGCAGAAAAGCTAATCTAATCAGCGCCTAAAATGACTGAAACCAGGTTTTTATCGCAGAATACGGAATCTAGTCAGCGCATAAAATGTTTGAAACCAGCTTTTTGGTGCGGAATAGGGAAAACAGTCAGCGCCTAAAATGATTGAAACCAGCTTTTTGGTGCAGAATAGGGGGCTAGCCAGCGCCTAAAATGATTGAAACCGGCGTCTGTGGCAGAATAGGAAATCCAGTCAGCGCCTAAAATGATTGAAACCAGCGTCTGGGGTAGAATAGGCGCCTCTCGCCATCCACCCTATTCGCGTGAACTCGAAGAATTCTCGTAGAATGAACTTAGCAAATATGCACTTGACATTTACGTGGATACCTGTGTCACATAGACTGTGTGTAAGTGTGCGTCTAAGTGCATCAGCAGTTCCTCGTGAAGTTCGAAAAAACCAGTTTACTTTAGGTAGAGGGATGATGCGTAATCATAAACAATGCCAGGTGTCGTACAATTATTTTAATACAGCAGAATGTATGAACTCACGCATTATGCTAACCTTGGTTTGCACATGGTGCTCAGGAGGTTGAACAAAATTTATCATAAACAAAATTTATCATGGAACAAAATTTATCATGTTAAATAAACTTACACGTTTATGTACGTATTCTATGTGCTATATACTCTATCGTGGCGGAGAATTTGAGTGTATTTGACGTAGCCAAATGCGTTTATGTACATTCAGTACGTAGACTATCTAGGGGGCGGTAACTAATCTTTTTCATAGCGACTGTTTCATATTATTCTCAGTCACAGCGGAGGCCACATTACATGACACCATCACGTGTTCAGTCCAGCAGACAGCTCCTTGTGCGGAATTACTTTATCATTTCGACTCACAAGTTATCTCACAAGCCTTCTCAAACCAATGTATTATACTTACGCCATTGCGATTGCGTACGTATCTGAGCACTTCACGCGAATTGGGTGGATGGCGAGAGGCGCCTATTCTACCCCAGACGCTGGTTTCAATCATTTTAGGCGCTGACTGGATTTCCTATTCTGCCACAGACGCTGGTTTCAATCATTTTAGGCGCTGGCTAGCCCCCTATTCTGCACCAAAAAGCTGGTTTCAATCATTTTAGGCGCTGACTGTTTTCCCTATTCCGCACCAAAAAGCTGGTTTCAAACATTTTATGCGCTGACTAGATTCCGTATTCTGCGATAAAAACCTGGTTTCAGTCATTTTAGGCGCTGATTAGATTAGCTTTTCTGCGCCCAGAGTGGATTCAGTCATTTTAGGGGCTGACTAGATTCCCTATTCGGCTCCAAAAGCTAGTTTCTATCATTTTAGGCGCTAACTAATAGGCACACAACTATTGGCATTTTTCCGCTTTAGCTTTCTTTCCCTATTCTACCCGGAACCCATGCCCGTCTAGGGCATTTTTGGTACTAGTTTTACCATTTTACCCTAAATTTTCAAAAATGTTTCCGGCTTTGCCGGATTTTTAATCAAATTTTTACTATATATTTTAGCCTAAAAACCACTTAAAATTAGTAATTTTTTAGCGAGCTTTAACAGTTTTTACACAAAAACCCACAAAAATTTTAAGTTTTCCAAAAATATGCCCCCCATTTTGGGTGGAGCCCCCCCTCATCAATGGGGGGGCATGAAGCCCCCCCATAGAAATGTCAAGGGATAAGCCAGAGCATCATGCAACGTTGCTGTCTTTTTTCGGAATTTTACTGTACTGTCATTTGATTTCTATAAGTAAGTATACGTATATATATATATATATATATATATATATATATATATATATATATATATATATATATATATATCATAGGGGTCGCGGCAGCGACCCCTATAATATGTGTCAAAAGTCCCTGGAGACACCGTAAAATAAGCTGCGCAGAGGCTGCGCAAAATCCTGCGCAGATTTCATGCGCAAATTGTAGAGCACATCGAGTTTAGTGTGTGTGCGAAGTTTCAGCCCCGTATCACTTTCCGTTAAAAAGTTGTGCCCCGGACCGGTTATGGCGGCGATGTTTTTTTTTCCGGTTTCTCCTATTTAATGGTCGTATTGTCCTGACTTTCCGCCTCTTTCACGTAATCTGCAGCGGAGGCCGGACCTAAAGGGGTATAGGGTCTGGTAGTACCCCATGCGCCATTTAAGAATCGCTACTTTTTTTGCGCCGCAGGTGCGCCACAGCGCCGCAGCGGCGCCGCAAAGTCGGCTCAGAGCGAAAAGTGACCATTTTTGTGGTCGCTGCGCAGCTCGAACGTTAGGAGCTGGAGCCGATTTCTTTTTATATTCAGAAACTACATATATTGAACTAACTAAATAGCTAAGTCTCGTTTCTCTATCACTTCCCATGCGACCACAGTGGCCGGTCAAAAATGGTGAAAATTCGAAAAATGAAAAATCGAAATTTCTCGCTGTTTATTCAACTTAGAAAGCTCAATTCTTTCATACAAAGGTTTTCTGGCACGGCGAATTGATTCCCGTAAGCAGTTTTGCCGTCGGACCCACCCATATTGCTGGGCTGGTTCCACTTTGCTGTCGGGAGGGTCAAGTCGGTACCGACTTCCAAGAACACCATATAGGACTGTGCATAGCCTCTCAAAACTTTGTCCATAGGGGTTTTCTGGTGCGCCCAGCTCATTTCCGAAGTCCGTTTTGCCGTCCGACCCACCCATTTTGCTGGACTGGCTCCACTTTGCCGTTTGAAGGGTAAATCGGGTAGGGGGTCAAGTGGTCAAAAATAAGATTTTTCAAAAGTGGTCAAATTTGGTACCAAATGAAAGCGCTAAGTGAGCTGAACAACTTTTGTCATAGAATTGCATGCTCAAAGTGGCTGTAGAGTGCTGTGGTAGGGTGGGGGTGGGGACTTAGGCGATTTTGGGTCAAAAATTAAAATTTTCAAAAGTGGTCAAATTTGGTACCAAATGAAAGCCCGCATCGAACTGAGCAACTTTTGTCATAGAACTGCGTACCTAAAGTGGCTGTAGAGGGCTGTGGTGGGGTGGGGACTTAGGCGATTTTGGGTCAAAAATTAAAATTTTCAAAAGTGGTCAAATTTGGTACCAAATGAAAGCCCGCATCGAACTGAGCAACTTTTGTCATAGAAGTGCGTACCTAAAGTGGCTGTAGATGGCTGTGGTGGGGTGGGGTGTTGACTTAGGCGATTTTGGGTCAAAAATTAAAATTTTCAAAAGTGGTCAAATTTGGTACCAAATGAAAGCCCGCATCGAACTGAGCAACTTTTGTCATAGAAGTGCGTACCTAAAGTGGCTGTAGAGGCCTGTGGTGGGGTGGGGTGGGGACTTAGGCGATTTTGGGTCAAAAATTAAAATTTTTAAAAGTGGTCAAATTTCGAGTCAAATGAAGGCCCGCATCGAACTGAACAACTTTTGCCATAGAACCACCCACCCAAACTTGCTGTGTCGGATTTATATACTTTCTTTCTCAACCGGATTAAACGACAGACATAGACATAGACGACCAACACACATATTATCCCCATTTGTGCGGAGCATTTTTGTTACTTGTATATATATATTTACTGTTGTATTAGCTTGTACTTTTGTAGAACTGTTGTGAGCAGCCGCTGGATATGGGTAATCTATTAGTCTCGCGTAACGCTAGTCTTGCTGCGGAATTTCTTTCAGCCATCAAAGCCTGCTATGCTAGGATTGAGAAACAGTTGGGTGAGCTAGGTTTCATTGTTAGCGTCAGTTTAATCATGTTTAACTTTAGCTTAGTAAAAGTAGTCCAGAGCTGTTTTAAAATCTTTTTGATAAATCCATTTTCCATCCTAGAGTTCAGTACCCTTCGACCTTGTGGCGGGAAAGCTTCCCCCCTCATTTTTAAGGAGCAGAATATCGTTTAATCATGTCCGGGGATCTGTACAACCTGCCTGTGAGGACTCATATGTACGTATTTTACATGCGACGAAGGTACATTCAAATGGTGCTCGTGTGATTGTTTCTCTGATTTTTTGTTTTTCACTTGTAGGTGAACCTGGTGAAACAATGGAACGATCTCGTCTAGTGTCCGTTTGCTGTCTCTGTGCTTTCTATGTCTATGTGTTTCGAACGGTGGACAAGAAAACGTTCCGAACCATACTTGATACGTATAAAAAGGTACATTAGTAGATAACTGTTAAAATGGTATGGTTGTAATCATACCATTAACATAGGGCCGGATCTGGGTGGGGGCTTGTCCCATGAAAATTTTGAAATTAGCAAATACATAAGTTAGCATAAAGTTCAGCAAAATTTTGTCAATTTTTGGAGAAAAATTCAAAATTAAAAAATAACTCATTTTATGAAAATTTGAGAAGTTTTGGTAATAACTGTCGGCGTAGTCGGAAATTTTTTGGAATTTTGATGCGATTATCTATTTTTTCTGACCATTTCCGCTTTCCCTTTGCCCCTGAGGCTTGTACCTTGTTCGGGTTGGAGCAGTGCTTGCACCCCCACACACCTCCCGTGTTAACCTATGGTTATAATTGCATGTATTATATGGTAATGAAGAAATAATACCTGATTTGAGAGTAATAAGTAATGTTTCGTGGCAAAATTTTCTTTTCTAATTTGAGAGGCAAAATTTTCTTTTCTAATTTAAGAGGCAAAATTTTTGTCAACAAATTGTCGGTGTCTGTCTGTCATATCAATAGAGAGATGAAGTCAGAGTAATTTTTTCTGTTTTTTAATTTTTCTTCTCTGTTTTCTATTTTTCTATTTCTGCATTTTTCTGCAGGTACCCCTGCTACATCTGATCGGTGACGTCTTTTGGAGCCCGGTGGAATTTCTGTTTGCCAAATTTCCCAGCCTGGAGAAGGTTGTGGACAAGAAACTGGTTCAACAGGCTGAACTGGCCAAGTCTACAGCGCTGACGCAACGCTCACAGCAATTTGCCAGGTCTGGACTAACTGCTTGCTATATGCATTTATGAAATAATGATGAATATGCTTGCACAATACTACAGTACATTTCATGAAATGCATGACCAGTGGCGATATTTGCATTTTGACGACATGTCGCCAACTTTGGCGAAATGTCTTAACAGAGTTGGCGAAAAAAGTTGCACAGTTACATTTCGCGAAAAGTTCGGGACTTTTCGCCAAAGTTGGCGAAATGTCCCAACAGAGTTGGCGATAAAGTGGTTGGAAGAAATTATTTCGCCAAAACATGGAACTTTTCGCCAAAGTTGGAGAAAAGTCCGATCATAGTTCGCGATAAAGTAACAACAGGAGATTATTTTGCCAAGCCAACATTTGCATGTAGTATAAAAATTAGGTCTTACTCAGATCTAATAGGGATGGACTTAATCTGGGGGGGATTTTTTGCTAGGGTGAGGATCCTTGTTCCTCCCCCCCTCCGTGAATATCCAAGGGATAAGGATCCAGGGAAACGTTTACTGAATATACGGGAACGGAGTTACAGATAGTGATCTGTCAGTCACTGAAACTAAAACTAGCTTTCAGTAGTTTGTATATACAGTATGTAGATTCAGTTTCAGTCACTGGAACTGAAACTTCGTAATAAAAGTCGTGGAAGAGACGTGAAACTGAAATTATCTTAGGCCACCGACTGAGACTGAAAAACTGGTTTCCGGCTTTCCTTAAAACTTGAAATTTCAAATATTTTGAGCGTCAATTCTGTTACTATTACTGCAGGAGAGGCTGAATAAGCATCAAATTGTGCTTTATGCTAACTCCAGAAGTCTGTAAACCGTTTGCTTTATGTGCTCCCCTAGAAACTGCAATTATTGCCCAATGTCGTTCTCAAACTTTCAGAAAATACATCGGGTATGATAATAAACTTCCTGTAAAAACGTCGGCTTCATAATGTGGATGTACAGAGAGAAGCAAAAATTTGAAATTCCAAAACTATATGTAGAAATTTATGCCCAAGCGTGCGACTATAATAATTTTAAAACTCATTAAGTGCTTTACTATTTTGGTTTTAGACAAGTCTCTAGTTCTTATCATTTTTGAGCTGTGAATTTTTGAAGAATTTTTGTGCGCAAAATGGTTGTTTTTCAACGCGATCTTGTTAAAAACAGGTCTTGTCAAAATTGGTAGCAGTGTTGCAGGGTATTTTTACACCCCCACCCCCTAATTTGGCTTGCCCCCCGAAACCGGCCGCCACCCTGAAATCCTCCCCGGAATTTTGGGCTTCCCCTTAATGAGGTCTACATTTTTCGATGAGGATTTTTGGGGACCCAACTTGTTGCCAAAAATGGGCAAATTTTCAAAAATGTTCCGACTTCGCTGGAGATTTTTCTAAAATGGCTATTGTGACCTAAATCCAGGCATTTTTTACGTTTTTACCTGCAAAATACGTCAAAAACAGTTGCAAAAGCAATTGATGGCTTCATTTTTAGAAAAATCCCCCCGAAAGTTCGCACCCCCCAGGAAGAATGAATTCCTAAAGACACCCTGTGTAGACCACAAACATAGGTAAGCTTATACTCAAAGAGTTTTCAAAGCTGCACAAACTGGGTTACTTAGAGCCCTCTGTACACTAAATGAGTCTAAATGTCTAGTCGAATAACTTATTTTGTCAATCAGTGACCAAAATTTTTTTAGACCGAAGACTGCTTCGCAACCAGTGTGTGGATCTGAAAGTTATTTTTGGCGCGGCGCGGTTTTTTATTTTCTCTTCTTTTTTCTTCTCTTCGGGCTCAGAATGGTCTTCCCATTATATTCGTCATCCTCCAAGGAGAACGAACCCCCGCAGGAATTTTTGCCACCCCCCCCAAATTTTTTATTTTTCGCTCTATTAGCCCCAATCAAGCGCAGTGCTTTTTCAAATGTGGGGAAAATGTGCAATTCAAGATTTTCGATTTCTAAATTAGAATTGAAAATTAGAAAATTTTGCATACGGCAACGGTTTTTGACAAAATCAAAAAACCGTCTCTAGTAAATTATCTGAGAAACACACTATGTGACCGTTTTTCTTTTGCATAATTATTTTCGGAAACATTTTTGGTCAAAAATTGTGGCTACGTTTGGATAGTTTGCGAGCAATACAGGCTGCTATGTGGGATCGGCATGTTTTGTAGTATTTTCATCATATATATTTGAATATTGAGATTTCTGCCCAAATGCGGTGTGGCGATATTGCGTCCATTTTGCATTAGGCGCGTAAGCAATATGTTCTTGTGCCAAAAGCGATATGACGATATTGCCTCTGCTAAAAAAATTGGGTCATTTTTGATGCTAATAATTTTTGTGTTGGAAAGTTTTATGTATGGTACAGGGTTTTTTTCAAAATTTTACCTGTGCTTTTTAGTGTGTTTTTTTAAGAAAATGTGTGTTTTTTTAAAAAATCTGTGTTTTTCCTAAAATTCGCTTTTCGCAGTATTAACACGTTTTTAACGGTTTTTACAGCATTTTAAACTATATTTTGCATTTTTCGCGTGTTACAGAAGAAGTACAAAGCATATATTGCATGCTCAGTCTTCATAAACGATATTTCAATGTTCTGAACGTTAAATATTTGCATTGATGACGTCTTTCTTGCGCTACAATGGGGGGTCTGGGGGGCGGAGCCCCCCAGACGCTGAGAATTTTTTGAAAATTTTGAAAATTTTGGTCTGAAATCCTTCAAATCTTTTACTTTTCGACAGTTTATTTTATTCCAGTCATTTCCAGAATTTGGAAACGTAATTTCATAGAATAATTTGCCTATACAGTCCCTAATGACACCGTTGCTTAGAATAATGAAGACTACACAATAACTAATGCCCAGACGAAAACAAACAGAGGTAAAAATATAGATATATAGCGGATATTTGCGCCGAAGGCGCAAAATTTTTTGGAAAAACTTAAAAATTAGGCTTAAAATTAATAAAAATTCGCTCCTTCAGGTGAAAATGTGAGTGTGCTTTTTAGTGTGTTTTTTTAAAATTTTGTGTGTTTTTTTAAAAAAAAGTGTGCGAAAACACAATAAAAAACACAAAAAAACAGTGGTATGGTAAAGTAGCTGTGTCAGAAGCGGCATTTTATACCCTACTTTCAGAGCATTCAGAGCTGTTTTTTCTGGACAACTTTTTGGTTTCGCACCCGTAAAAGAGGCGCGCGCCCACTTTGGGATCTTTTTGGAGGTCCAAGGGCACCTACGCTCCACATTAGAATTAAGTCCAGGTATCGTTACAGGTTTACAGATTCCATCGTTCATTTCTTATTGTCTTCTTTTATCCGCAGTTTTATCTGTATATACTGCTTAGCTGGGCTTTTTCTAATAAAAGCGGGGGTGGGAAGTGGGGGGGGGAGCCCCCTACTAGTGGGGGGGGGGACCCAAAAAGTGGGGGGGGGGAATTCAAAGTGGTCTAAAATTCCCAAAAATGCAGTAAAAATGGCCTGTTTTCTACATATATTGCTATAACTATGCTAAAAAGTGCTCAAAAAGTGAGTTTGAGTACCAAAATAGACGATTTTTGACCAAACAATTCCGGCGAAGCCGGAAAATTTTTGAAAATTTTGACCAAAAATCCTTAAAATTTGGCATTGTCTGGGCACCTTGTAGTGAGTGGGGGGGGGAAGCACAAAAAAGTGGAGGTGGGGCCGAGTGGGGGGGAGGGGTCGAGTAGGGGGAACCCAAAAAGTGGGGGGGTGGGGGCGCCCCCACCCCCAGCTTGAACTCGAACGCAAGGACCCGATGACACAGTGTGACTGTTAGCTTACCACACGTCGTTAAGTTTTGCACTTGCACACCTGTGCCAACGTTACTGTGGGTGACCTGGTTATACATGTTTGCCTTGTGTTGCCTTTCAGAGACTGCCAGGCCTGTGTGATTCAGGTTTCTGAGTGGCTGGTCGGCATGAAGTCTCTGCGCGGGTGGTCCTCCAATATAGGACAGGATTTGGACGGCCGTTGTAAACTTCTGATCAGAGTAAGCTGAGAGGATGGGTAGTTCTTGTTCTTGTTGTATCTGATTCCAACCCCGTAATGATCGTTAATTGGTTTGAGCATCTACTGTAGACGCTCGCATCCAGCAAGGTTAGGCAATGACAAAGGTTTTTTTCCACAGGACAGACAACGATTTATTTGGGCTGGGCCTATGTTAGTGTAAAGTATTGGCTGATAAGGATAGCGTCTTCAGGTTTTTGCCTTCTGGCCGAGAGAGAGTCAACCATTTTTTCCGTCTCACGGAGAGGTCTACCCCCTTTTTGTAGATTGGAGGGGGGTTTTCAGTCGGGCCCCCCCCCAATATCCCCTCTGTATCCTGTGGATCCTGTATATATACATCCTAGAAGATATCCTAAAGCCGGTTTAGAAGATTTGTCCTTAGTTTAGATGGCGCTGCTCAAGAGTTAAGGGTGGCTTAGGAGTATCTTTTGCAACCGCTATTCTGGTATATTATATTAATTTGAAAAGTCTCACGGAGGTAGAGTTTGATCGGAGTCAGACGTGGGTGTGGGGATGGCTTGGTTTTGCACTGGAGGGGGGGGGGGGGTGCTCGGCACCCCCTCACCTAGCGGGTGAATTCCTCCCCCCTTTGAAGAACCTGCATGAAAATACCCTCACCATAGAGTGGAAAGCAATTGTCACTATTTTAATCTAAAAACATCTCAATTTATATACATACCTATTCTTTATGACCATTTTCGCAGTTTTTTTGAACAAAACTTGCTGAATATTTGACAGGGTTCATGCGACCTGGAAAAACCTGGAATTTGGGTAAACACCTGGAAAAACCTGGAAAAACCTGGAATTTGCTGATTGATTGTAAAATTTCACCGAATTTCTCATATTTACCATTGAAATTGAAAAAATTGCCCGAATTCTGATTTTGTTTAGCCCGCATTTCACGTTTTCACTCATGGTCTGTACATAGTTTTCTACTTCGCATGGTATTGTGTGTTTTATAGCTTTATAGCTTTATAGCTACTGAACGCCTTTCCTTAAACTTTTTATTTTAAATTTTTATTTCCATAACACAGAAAACTGAAAACTTAAGGCGAACATTAACAATAATTACGATTATAGAAAATTATACTGAAAATTTATCCAGGAATTCCTGCTTTTAGAAATTCTTCTACTTTTGTGGGGTTCGTCACCCACCCAAAATTCCCGTCTTTGGTTGCACGATTTTTTCTACGCATTTACGCCGTCGAGCTTAAAAATGCAGGCGCATAGCCGGGGGGGGGGATTGGGGGAGTCCCTCCGAAATTGTGAACCCTCCCAGAAATTGTTTCCGTGCCATATTATGGAAAACACCCATTTTTCAAAAAATTGCATTGTACCATCATAATACATGTTTCGTAGCCCACAATGAGTACCAATTACCAGATACCCTATTTTGACCAGCGTTTACATAATTTAGGTGCTGCAGCAACACATGATAGGGGATAGGGCCTTATGTATTTTTAATTTCAAAGAATGCTCTGTAAAAATTCCACGAAGGTCACAAAATAGAAAAATTCTCAGCTTCTGGGGGGTTCCGCCTCGCAGACCCCTGGACAATTTTTGCATTCCCCCTCGAAAATTTTTCTCGCTACGCTAGTGCCCCTGCATATCTATTTTTCGTCTGCTATTCATAGCTTAATATTAAAATTCAACGAGCACGGTGCGTAAAATGAGGCTAAGACTCTTTAATCTGATTTAAAAAACTGCTAAAAACTCATTAACTCGACCTTAAGTGCTTTTATTGCGTTTATAAAGCGGAGAAGCGATTTTTGTAAATTTACGCAGTCGAAATTAAAAATAGGTAATAGGAATGTAAGTTGCAAAAAAGTAAAAATATTAAAAACAATTTTACATTCGTTCGTCATTATGTAGTTTTCAGACTTTTAAAGAGGTTGGTTTTTTTACACTTTTAATGCTAGATTTGTATAGATTTTTAACACTTTAACACTACTTTTTTCGGATTTCAACAAATTACAGATTTTGTAAAGATTTAAATTTTAACTTCATATTGCCTGGCTTATTTTTACTGGGGGGGGGGGGTGGGGTTGGCCCCCCCCCACTCGGCAACCTCCCCCCACCATTCGAGGTCCCCCCCATAAAAGCCCCTCCCCATAAATTTTGACCTCCCCCCCATAACCCAAAAAATTGCCAGATTTCACCATTTTTACCCTAAATTTTCAAAAATTTTTCCGGCTTCGCCGGAATTTTAACGAAATTTCCGCTATTTTAGCATAAAAAACACCTAAAATTGGTCAGTTTTTTAGCGATTTTTTGCAATTTTTACACAAAAAAACGTAAAAATTGCAAAATTTCTTCCAAAAATATGCCCCCCCACTTTTGGTGAGCCCCCCATCCATGGGGGGCAACTTTGAGCCCCCCCATATCGCCCCCCCCCCATAAATTTTGGCCTAAAAATAAGCCAGATTGCCAAAAGTTTGATTGAAAATACCAATAGTTACCGCACGATGGGCACCGGAAACCCAATTAGTTCAAATATTTGAGAATTTCGCGAAACTGTTGAAAATTTTTTGAAAGTTTTCGAAAAATTATATTTGAAAATTTTTAAAATTCTAAAATTCTTGGAAGCGGTCTAGCTAGATTTTTATTTGTAGCTTTAGTTAAGCTATTAAGTTAAGCGTTATTAAAGCTTTAGTTCGTTAAAATTTGACTTTTTAGCGCTTCAGAAGCAATTTAAGATCATTGGGGTTATCGCAAAAAACTGGAAAAGCCGAAAAAACTTGTTTTCCGCATTTTTTCTGGAAAAACCCAGCTCTGATTTACCTTTACTTAAATTATGTCGGGACAGTGGCCTTGTTGTCGTGCTTGGGTCCAGTGCATCGCTGGTTTTAAGTACCTGATACCCCAAAATGCTCCAAATTTACACTAATTTGATCAAAATTTAATAATACAAAACCTGGAAAATTGTCGCTGAATACCTTGAAAACCCTGGAAAACCTGGAAATTGAAACTGAAAAGTCCGCATGAACCCTGATTTGAGGTCCATCGATGGGTCCCCTAAAGTCCCCCATAGAATAACCTAACAATAAAATGTGCTTTCGTTCTGCTTTCCTGAATCAGTTATTTTTTATCGCTAATGTATATATTTGGATAACTAAACACTGGAAGTGATTTGATTCCTAGCTTGCCAAGTAGGTAGTCAAATTTTTGTGACAACTTATGCTTTCTTATTTCTGTTGTTTTTCTCGTTTTGCGCAGGGTGTGAAGTATGTGTTTGCCATAAATCATCTGATCAAAAGCATGATTGGCCTACATGTGTCACAAGGTCGACCTATGTCCAAGTCTGCTGTGGTTCTGATTTTTCGACTGGTCGAACTGATTAAGGTTAGTTGGCGGTTGGTTTGAGAAGTTCGCGAAAAATGACCAGACAGTTGTTGGGGTTTTTTCTACATTATAGGGGTAGGTGGTTTGGAGGGAGACCAAAAGCGGGGCTTTTAGTGTACTAAAATTTGTAAAAAATACTACGTACCTATAAAACTTGTGTGTTTTCTATGCTTTAATAGATAAATAAATCAGTTTGATTACTAAAAGCAAGAGTACATAATAGAATAAGAGTATGAAACTCTTACGCTACTATGTACTAAACATGCTGGACATGCTCGGGTCGCTAACTCGGGACCCCCCCCCCCGAAAGTCTCGGGGGGGGTCCCACCCTACACTAATTACATGCTTCCATATAAGTGTGTGTCTGCTCGCTGATTCGCTAATTAGCTTAGCCTTACGATAGGCATTTTATTAGTAATTTTTAATTAATTAATTATAACTTTAATTAGGTTAATGCAATTAAAAACTAATTCGACAACTTTGTAGCATTTTTTCTGCTCTTTCCAACGATATAAAAATTGTTGCCGACTACATTCCTACGAATTTTTGTTTTGCGCTTTTCAATACCTTTCTACTCCGGGGGTTCAAAAGACCTAAAGCTGCAACTAGTATGTCGGTACGCCACTGACGACGCCCGCCGAATACTAGTATCAGTCTGGCAGAGTGGTCAGCGAGTGAACGCACCTAACTTGTATGAATGTGTCTGTAGCACATAGTAGTAAATATTTGTTATTCATCGTATTAAGTACCATTGACCTAATGTACAGTTTAATACATAAATGTTAAGACTTGCCTGAAGCGTCCATACATGACATAAATACGGGATACATAAACTCCTAGAAAACACCTATCTACGAATCTCTCTCTTTCTTAGTACATAGTAGCGTAAGAGTTTCATACTCTTATTCTATTATGTACTCTTGCTAAAAGTAACGATTTTGGAACCGAAACGATTCTGGTGAAGTAGTCAGAAGATTTTTGAAACCTTTGGCCTCAGAGAGAAAAATCTTCACATTGCCTTTTTGAGGGGAAAAAGAACGAATCCCTACTACTTGTACTTGATCACCATCATCTTCGCCACGAAGACATAGGTGGCCTTCGGTTAGCTATGGCATCTGATATGATCTCTTTCCACTGAGCACGGTCGGCCGCCAATGTTTTCACGGTGTTGCCCCAGTCGAAGGCCATGGGAGTATAGCGCCATTGGGTTTTTGAGGTCATACTGAACATTTTGTTTCCAACTTTGCCGTGGTCGTCCTCGTCGCGCACGCCAGGTGTTGGGCGTCGTAGAAAAGAAGCATCGATTTGGGAGGCGTCTGGTGTCCATTCGAGCCACATGCCCCAGCCATCGCAACCTGTGCTTCCGCAGGCGTGTTTCCATAGAGGTCCTGTTCCCTGCTCGAGACCTGAGCGCTACGTTACTTATACGGTCTACTTGCCTGAGACCAAGAATGCGGCGTAGGGAGCTATTTTCAAATACTTCCAGCTTCAGTATGTCAGCACGGCGCACAGGTGTTGTTTCTAGACCGGAGAGTAAAATGGACATTACCATGCTGTCAAAGATTCGATGCTTGGTTCGCACAGATATCTCAC
>JASAND010008685.1:0-12290 GCA_030248195.1 Trissonchulus latispiculum
TTTTGGGAAGGGAGCTCCATAATTCTCAAAAAACTGCCAAAAAATCATAAATAGTGTTTTCGGTAGTACATTACTTTCCTATTTCTACTGTTTTAAGTAGTTTTGGCTCATTTTTGGAAATATATTGATATTTTTAGCGAGATTATGCAAATCAAGGGAGCGATGAAAGAGCGAGTCAAGCATTTAAAGAAGACTTCAAAGAATTCAGTTCACACAAATAAACATAAAATAGATGTTTCCTTACTTGTACAAGGTATGGCACTGTTCATTTAATTCTCGGCATCCTGGAATCTAAACCAATATTTGCAACCCCTGTCAACCAATTAGTCGTGAATTTTTGTTCTGAGCACCCTATGCTAATTTTAAATCAGACGGGTGATTTGCAAAGGGTCAAGGTGACAAGTGGCCAATCTCTACGTTGCTGGTGGCTGTAGCTGTCGTAGCTAACTACCAGGCTTAGTCTATCATCATGGGTTGGAGGAGCTTGTCAACAAGCACGTAGCTCCCACATAGATGTAGTTACAGAATTGGGTGTAGCCTCCTGGGAGCTACGTGATTGGGGGGAATATATGTAAACTAGGCGTGAAAAACTAGCAATTACGGTCTGGGATTTTAAACAAACGTTCAAACTAATCATTACTACTGTGTTGTAATGTGTGAGTTGTGATGTGTGAATTGTGTGTAATTTTAGTGAGTTTGTTTTAATGTGAAATTTTAGTAAGAGTGGTATTGTTAATGAGAAATATGTGTTGTGTAAATTTGGGGTGAAATTAGTTTGAAAGTGATTGTTTGTCTGTGTTAAAATGCGCTATGTTTTGTTCAGCCCACTTAGCTGCTAGGTGGCGCTGTGTAGCTAGCCTTGTGGAAGCGCATAGTCGGGTCTGCAAGAGGGTTTCAAATCCAGCCAATCAAAATTCACTAGGCATCTCTCTCAGCCTTCACTTTAAAAACCAGTCAGTCTTGTCTAAAATTTTTCCTAGCGAGCGGTCGGTTTAGTTTGAGCTCTGCCTAGCCCTTTTTACACGTGTTTGCTTTTTGCTGGACCCTCTCTGTAAGTTATTGATTTAGTTTGTTTTTATCTTATTGGCTCCAAGGCGACCTTGGGAGTCTAGTCTAGGTTGGTCAGTATTGCGTCAGGATCTATTTAAAAATTAATAATTGTGTGTTTTATTTTAGGAAAAGTTTTATGAAGTCGTACTTTAAATTATTGTTAGCCGCGACGGCTTAGAGAACTATAGATGGGACTTTATTTAGAAATTTATTTAGAAATTGATTTAGAGTATATTTGTGGGTCTAATCCATAACGTGTAATTTATCGTGTGTGAGTGTTTAACCTCTGTATTGTCTAAAATTTACTTTCTTCATAAGTTTTGTTATTGTCTGAATTCTACTGTACTTGTATTTTAGTTATGAATGTCTACTCTGTTCAAATTTCTTTTACGATTTTGTTACATTTCGGGAGTCGCTCCCCCTGTTTCTATAGTCTCTATTAAATGCGGTCTCAGTAGCTGAGCCATTAGGGTGTCTTTATTTAGGCTTTGTTAGAATTGTATATTCGGTAGGTAGTCTCTGAGTTATTCCCAAGTCTAGGTAGGCTAATTATTTACTGAGTGTGTATTTAATTTATTCAAAGTTCCTTCAATAGTTGAGTTGTTAGGCATTTATTTTGTCCCTCAGTCAGCCTTATTTAGTCTTAATTATTTCTTGGCGAGATCCTGCCCAGGTCGACTGGAACATAAGTCTCCTCCAGGTTCGTCGTTTCCATACGCGCACAGTTTCCACCCGTAAAGCTTGGTTGTCCATACCCTTCCAACTTTACAGTGTGGAGACGTTGGTCTGAGATTATGAGTCATAACTCGAATTAGTCTAATTGTCAGTTTACGATTTGTAGTATGTGTACGGTTGACCCATTGAGCCATTAGTTGTTTTGTTAAATAATGGCCTTACACTGTTTCATTAGGGTAAGACGTTAGATAGGATTTATCTATTGTCGAGCGAGTTGCACTCAAACTGAGCGAGTGTTAGAACATGCACTAGAATCGCCACTCAATTCTCGGTTTAGTTACCCGGCAGTAAACTCGGGGATTGATACTAGGGGCGCTCTTTTTGGGAGAGTTCAAGCCATAAGTTTTCTTTTCATTTTCGCTATTGTATATTTTCTTGTCTTTTGCGCTCACTCCTATCAAGTCGCTCTCTCCCCTATTTATTCTCTGTGAATTTATTGTGTCCCCTTTGCTCACCCCAGAGAATGGTACATTGGCTTGGCCAACTCTGTCAACTGTAGGTTCTTTATATATTGCGTGACTGTTGCTTGCGATAGGCTCAGCCATATATAATATTGATTAATACACTTTTCTTTATTAAACGGTTGTTGCTATTTAACTAGACTTTACTAATGAGCTTCTAACTATGTAGGTAGGACCTGCTCCTGAGCCTGGGTGAAGTGAAAACAGTCATCTTTCCCTTAGGGTATCTAAAGGGAAATTTTGTCTGGTTGGTGTGTTTCAATCTGTGCTCGTATCCGTTTTTTCGGTTGTGGTAACGGTGTTTGTAAGTAGGTTCATTTAGTAGCCCCGCTACAGTTTGTTTTATGACAAACCATGTGCGTATAGTTGCACATCCCCTTTCTTCTAGCTTATGTATTGCTGAATTTAGTCCTTTTAGCTTCTACAAGCTGCGTTGATGCCATTTTGCTGTCCTGGCTTACAATTTCAGGATAGTGACTCCAAGATAGCAAAATAACAAACTGGTTTGATTACACAGTTATACGGACTTTAAGATAATTGGTGGTGGTTTCCTTTTGTGTAAATTTGGATCCATAGGCTCCAATTCTGTATGAAAGTAGATGAAACTTTCCAAATATGCTATTTTGGTGCTCTTTAACATTCTGGGACCTGTCCTACATTTTTAGGCGAAAAGATACGAAATTTTTGGTTTTTGGCATTATACTCTCAGTAGATAGTAGATACACCCGATTGGTTGTTATGGATGGAAAGAGGGTTCAAAATCGAACATTTTGCTTTTACAACCTTCAAGCTATCTCTAGTGGTTAAGTCAGCATAAACCAAAAACTAATTTTGGGGTCAAAAACGGCCATTTTCGAGGAAATCGGTTTTTTCAAAATCAGTGCCAAACCGTACGGACAATTTTTGTTTATTTATAGTCAATCGATACGCGGTTTAATGCCCATTTTGTCAATGCCTATTAGCTGGATTCACTGATCCAAGCTAAAGATTTGGCCGAAAAACCATTTTGGCAAAACTGAGATTATTTTGTTTTGAACATCGATATCTCCAACACTACCCAATGTATTTGCCTGATTTTTGGCTGGATGAAAATTCGCCCTATTGCGGACGCACATTTTTCTTGGTTTGAGCTAAAACATCTCCCGTGAGAAAACTTAATACAAATTTGAGAAATTTCGTGTCACCGCACATTAGCCGCATTTTCTGGAGTATTGAAGCTTGTTGAGCCAAATTCGAAAAATAGTCCCTCGGTCCACATGTCCTTCATATCGTGGCATAAGAAAAATTTTGGTCGATTCTACAGTTTGGAGAAATCGATGTTCAAAAATGTTTGGTCTGTATTCAGCCAATCAGATGTCAGTATGCCAGAAAAGTTTTGCTAGTTTTGTGCTAATTTTGCTAGTTCCGTGAGCTCATTGGAATCTACAGGTTATAAGCTCTAAAATCATGTATAAAGCTCTGTCCAACTCCCAAAATTGCGAAAGTTATAGCGTTTCGAAAAGTCACCACAAAAGCACTGCACAAAAGGATACCACCACCTTAAGCTAGCAACTTAACTTAACTTGACGGGTTGTGCATATTGCACCATATATGTGCTGCAGTGCCTACTTCACTTCATGCATTAAAGAAATACCTTGTAATTTTTTGCTGGCCATATTGATCTTGTGCTTGTTATGCGAAAATATTCTCGTCTGAAACAAGAAGGGTTAAATTCAAATTTCACAAAAACTAATATGGTTAATAGCTAGCATTAGCTAGCTGCTTTAGCTCGCATAAGGTTTAGCTGGGACTACAGCTATACAGCTCAGTTTTGAGTGGACCAATAACCGTGCCACTATCTAACCGTACCAGAGATCTGCAAAATTTTTCTCGCCCGGTCCGGGCCCACCCGCGAAAGATTTCGGCTCGCTCGGCCCGGCCCACGAGACTTCATTTAGTTTCAAAAACATGCAAAATTTAAAAATTTCCATTGTTATTTATCCTCGAAAGTCAGTTTGTTACTGTTGTTAACGCAATATTGAATCAGTAGTGCTAAACTAGCAGTCCGAGACCCACCCGGTTCCTGTGAGTACCGATATTTTTTCATAATTGTGAAAGTTTTGAAGAGTTTTATGAAGTTGCAAAAATTTTTGAAAAAGTTTTAATTGATTTGAAAAATTGTTCAAGTTTCTAAAAGTGTTAAGTTTAACCAATGAAAATGAGCAAAGCAAGAAAACTGACACAAATGAGGCTTTTCTCTGCTGTCTGTTACTATTTGTGTTTGTTTTTATTTTTCTGTTGCACCGCATTGCAGCTGTCCTTTTGCGTTTGCCCGGTCCGAGCCGTCACACGCTGTTTGCTTGAAAAAGAGACATTTCCCCAGAATTGCATGTGAGCAGTCGTTAAAGATTTCAACGAACCGTTAAAGTTACTTCCAAAAACACTCCAAAGAATTTCCGTAATTATTACGCATATGTACTCGTGTACAGACAATCTCAAAACATTTCTGCTTTATTTGGGCCTCGGCACCCTCAGTCCGTCCCGCGCACCGTAATACAGGACTCTAATCCCTATTCAGCTTGTGGATAATGTTTTTGTGTCCGTGCTCTTCCTCTCACCGCTTCCAGAAAACGTTTGGCATGGACCAGGTTTACGCAGTAATTGTATAAATTATTTAAATAGGAGCACAGGAGTTGAATCAAATGACCTTTCTGTTTCCTGTAAACACCAATGGTTTCAACTAACCGTGTTAATCACTTACACACATCTTGGGTAACAGTGTTCCATGCTGGCATTTAAAGCTCTGCCCACTACGTCGCTGTTACTCAGACATAATACTGAAAAAACAATACTGAAATTATAAGTAGACTTTACTGGTATTGCTATAGTAGATGAATAAGATAAGATTTAGTCCACATAGAGGTGATTCAAAAATACTAGAAACCGTGAAATAGGCATGTCTACAATAAGATTTAATCATTTTTACTCACGGCTGTCTGAAGCCTCACAGTAACTATATCCTTGAGGCAGGGGATACTGAGGGTGTGCACAGCCACATGTTTTAATATAGGACCATTGATATGAACTACGTGTGCAAGCCTGAAAATTGCATTCCATTAAATAATTTGAAACAAAAAATACAGTCAATACTTCTTGTTGCACAAAATCAAATCAGTTTCGTATTTGTTCTGTTCCAGCAGTAGCGTAGCAAAGTTGTGTAAATTGCCTAATAAATATGACAAGGCCTGTGTGAGCACTCAGATAAGCGAGGTCGAGCTCGGTGGTGTGTCATGTCAAGACTCAACTTAGAAAGCAAAGTGAGCAAGGGAGGGAATAAACAGATAAGTTAGAAACTATTCAGCTAAACTAAAATAAAGTCTGAAAGACCTAGTAATTGAACGATCCACATAACGACTTTTACTCTAACTTCATACATAATACCAATTCCCAAACTAAACTTTCGCATAACAAATGAAAACAATCCAATTAAAGAAATGAAAGTTGTACACCACCAGGCACCCGAAAAATTCGGGCACCTGGCGGGATTCGAACCCGCGTCTTCTGCTTAACGCGCAGACGCTCTAACCAGCTGAGCCACAGGTGCTTCAGTAGAAAGAGCGGAAGACCGAATACGAACCCAATGTGTACAACTTTTCAACGCACAAGTGCACTGCACACTGCAAGTGGAGCGAGATAACTCTCAAGCCTCCCACTGCAATATGCACGAACCAATTAAAGAAATGAAAGTTGTACACCACCAGGCACCCGAAAAATTCGGGCACCTGGCGGGGTTCGAACCCGCGTCTTCTGCTTAACGCGCAGACGCTCTAACCAGCTGAGCCACAGGTGCTTCAGTAGAAAGAGCGGAAGACCGAATACGAACCCAATGTGTACAACTTTTCAACGCACAAGTGCATTGCACACTGCAAATGGAGCGAGATAACTCTCAAGCCTCCCACTGCAATATGCACGAACCAATTAAAGAAATGAAAGTTGTACACCACCAGGCACCCGAAAAATTCGGGCACCTGGCGGGGTTCGAACCCGCGTCTTCTGCTTAACGCGCAGACGCTCTAACCAGCTGAGCCACAGGTGCTTCAGTAGAAAAAGCGGAAGACCGAATACGAACCCAATGTGTACAACTTTTCAACGCACAAGTGCATTGCACACTGCAAATGGAGCGGGGTAACTCTCAAGCCTCCCACTGCAAAATGCACGAACAAATTAAAGAAATGAAAGTTGTACACCACCAGGCACCCGAAAAATTCGGGCACCTGGCGGGGTTCGAACCCGCGTCTTCTGCTTAACGCGCAGACGCTCTAACCAGCTGAGCCACAGGTGCTTCAGTAGAAAGAGCGGAAGACCGAATACGAACCCAATGTGTACAACTTTTCAACGCACAAGTGCATTGCACACTGCAAGTGGAGCGAGATAACTCTCAAGCCTCTCACTGCAATATGCACGAACCAATTAAAGAAATGAAAGTTGTACACCACCAGGCACCCGAAAAATTCGGGCACCTGGCGGGGTTCGAACCCGCGTCTTCTGCTTAACGCGCAGACGCTCTAACCAGCTGAGCCACAGGTGCCACAAGCAATTCGTGACAATAAAATTAGCAGTAAAGACAAACTTATAAATGACACGACTAACGAAGGGCCCGACAACCTAATAGACTACCCGCCACTACCCTCTTTCCCGTTCGACTATTCCTGTTATACTTGTCAAACTAATACACCGAAAGAAATTGCATTTATTTCAATTATAAAGTTATTAAAAACATTTTCTTTCAATTCTCTTTCGTAAATTATTCAAATGAGTTTAAGAAATCTATCCATCTATCCATCAATATCCCACAGTAGCAGCTGGAACTAACAGTACATAGTAAATTGACAAATTAACGAATCAAATATTTCAATGTTCTTCTATGTTTTAAATGGAAAGACAAGTATATATATATATATATATATATATATATATATATATATATATATATATATATATATATATATATATATATATATATATATATATATATATACAAGTATAGTACAGTATAGACAAGACAAGTTTTAACCCATTTGACTCAGATGCGCGCTTGTTTTCGCTTTACTTCCCTTAGTTTGGATTTGCTACTTTTGATAATGGCTACCAATTCCAACTCCACTATCGAGTAAATATTCTAATTTTCCGTTTGCTTTTATAACTTCATGTTTTGCTACGGCAGCTAAGTCACTAGTATCACCTGTCTATAAAAGATCAGTTCTTGGCTTAGCAGGGATTTTAGCAGGACTCTTAGCAACGCAACGAAACTGGTGCCAGACACAATTGCTATAGCAAAAGCTGTCAAAAGAGCTGTTCAAGAGTCACCATTTAAGTTTATTTAAGTCCCTCGTCAAAATACTTTAAAAATCTTACTTCAACAGTATACGAGCCATCATAAAGGTATCCTGTAACTTCATTTATTGAACTGATGCACTTTTCTTGGCCTGTTCGCATCCTTTTTAGTACTGACTACAAGGATAAATACAAATATAAAACAATAAATATTAGCAAGCAGTTTCATTTTCTATTGTGACTGTGAGCACGCTATGCAATTTTAGATAAATCTTGATACAAGGTAAAAGTCCTACTTTTAACTTTCGCAGACTGATATGTACGTTGACATTTGACATCATATTACCATACTGTTGCAAAGTTTGAAAAAATAAAATCTCAAATCTGGAATATGCTGCCAGATCAATTATTATTAACATAGACACACGCACGCACGCACACACGCGCGCGCACACACACACACACACACACACACACACACACACACACACACACACACACACACACACACACACACACACACACACACACACACACACACACACACACACACACACACACACACACACACACACACACACACACAC
Source organism: Trissonchulus latispiculum (assembly GCA_030248195.1). Taxonomy (NCBI): domain Eukaryota; kingdom Metazoa; phylum Nematoda; class Enoplea; order Enoplida; family Ironidae; genus Trissonchulus; species Trissonchulus latispiculum. The sequence goes on from JASAND010008685.1 coordinate 8,147, forward strand.
ACACACACACACACACACACACACACACACACACACACACACACACACACACACACACACACACACACACACACACACACACACTCACACACACACACACACCCACCCACACACACACTCTCACACACACACACACACACACACACACACACACACACACACACACACACACACACACACACACACACACACACACACACATCTATTACCTTTTGTAGTTACAAGCGACTGATAACATAAAATAGCAGTTTGCTAACTTAACCTAGAAAAACCCTTAGTTCATGCTGCCAGCATTCTAAAATAATATTACTACATTCACTTAATTACGTGAAGCAAACTATAGGTTGAAACGAAACCAGGAGCAATTGTGAATCCAGATACGTCCGGAAAAATAGGATCTCCTGGTGTAGTGAATGCTAGCTTAAAACCAACGGCTGGTATGAAATCCAAATACTCCGCCTGATTTGTGACTAATCTAGCATAAAATCCTGCAATATGCAGAATACGCTTAAGTCTTCCTCTAAAATTAAATTTTAGACGTTAAATACGATGATTAATGATTACTGATCAATACGTGACGATTAATGCTGGACGGTATTTTCTTATAGGAGATCGTTTCATATATGTGGGCTTGTAGAGAAGATAGATAAAGGAACAAATTCACAAAGGAACTCATCCTACTGTACCGCACTCCCTGGAACAAGCCTCACTCCTGCGAGGATGCAGTTAGAATTCAGCAACCTATCAGTTATCTTGGCAAGAAAATGCCACATACCTTATTAACATGAAGACAGTACAGACACAAATGTTGGAAATGTTCGTAAAACAAATAGGTAAAAGTGACAGACAGTTGCCGGTCACCAATAGATGCGCTCTACAGCTATTCGCATATTTCAGTATAAATTTTCTTTCATTCTTTCATTCTTTAATCTCTTTCTTTTCCTTTTATTTTTCATTTTACTTATTTCTTTGTTTCTTTCAGTTTCTTGGTTGTCTGCTAAAGATGAGAGAACAGACAAGAAAGAAAAGAAAAAATGAGCGAATGCGTTTCCACTAAGACAAATGAAAATGCAAACATGTAAAATGAAAAATAAAAGGAAAAGAAAGAGATAAAAGAATGAAAGAACCGTTTTAAACTTCATCAATTAAACAACTGTCCTTCTGATTATATCAACCTTTCACTTATCTTTTGACTCCTGAAACCTGCTTCATTTTATCTTCATAAGATAGAACAAGCAAAGTCTCATATTTTAGTGCTTCAAAGCTGTCAAGGCACACATTTCACCTTTGTTTGTAACTTAATATGATTGTCACACTATCATCTTTCAACTGAAAGAAAGAAAGAAAGAAAGAAAGAAAAAAGAACAAGTGAACAGCTGTAGCTGCAAATAGATCTCCCATTGGAGGTTCCATGATTATAGTATTCTGAATACCGTGTTTTATTCCACCGCGTAAGGAGTTGTAACGTGGAGGCATATTATATTCATAGAGTATTACAATTTCCAAGAATCGGATCAAATGTGGAGTTAGTAAATATTCTACAAAAAAAACAATAAAGTAATACAGATTTCTTAAACTTGGTTTCAAATCAAGAAACGCAAAATTTGAATTTCTCAATTGTGATTTTTGGTGTAATGTATTCGTTCTGTCTTTATTGGTTACTAAAAGGTATTTGTAACTGTATGCAACAGGTATCAAGGTTACACTTACGCTATTTGTGTAAATTAGCATACCGAATTCAACAGTAGCGAGCGTATGCTGGTAGTTATATATATATATATATATATATATATATATATATATATATATATATATATATATATATATATATATATATATCTATGACTTTAAGCAAACGCATAGTCTGTATGAACGACTGACTGGTTCTGTCTCCAGTCCTTCTCTCTACTTTCACTCTTCTATTGTCGATGGTTTGGTATGACTCGACTCTGAATTAGCCCAACCACAATGATTGGTTGTTTAGCATAATATCACATCACCAAATAAATTAAAGAATGTAGACATGCATGCATATGCGTGTTAATTGCAATAGTGCATGATATATTTGCGGGAAATTGTTCGTAAGAAAACAAGGGACGCATAGATTTAAAATCAATTCATTATATTAAACTTAAAGAAAATTTTAAAAATGGTTTTAATTTTAAATTTTGCTGTCTAAATTTGAATTATATATTTTAACATTTAACTTCAATTTATTCTTGTTATTACATTTTTATTCTAGTTAATTGTAATTTTATAGTGAATATATATAGGTGTATATAGATTATCAATAAACTAAATTAATTTTAGTTTAAAAATCTTTTATTTTCCACAGAAAAATAGTATTTTTTGTAAACAGCTCCCCTCTCACATTTATTTACACGCGGTAAACTCTACCGTAAGACGTTCTCTCTTAAAGTGGGCGAGGCTTAGCAGTTTAAGTGATAATTGTCCATAACCGGACTATGCTGCAAGGTTGGGCGCCCTGTATAGTGCGTTAGGGCGCTTTTTCTAGTTTTTGTACTTGAGGCGTTAGGTGCGAACTTCACATGTAAGTGCGTTAGGAAATTAGCATAGAAAATAGAGAAAAGGCTAAAATTGGTCATAGTTACTTATTATTTTAAATCAAATATCAGATAAATCATCAAACACTGAGGCAAATCAGAGAATATCAGACATATCTCTGAACATAACTACGGCACAAAGTACTACTAAAGCACAATCGCGATACATTTACGTAACAGACAACAATACGAAACCAGAAAAGTTGCTCGTTTGAATCACATATAATGCTGTACAAAAGTACAGTATCTAAGTGAATGCAATATTAAATTATCTAACTGTAAATTCGCGTTCGGGTTATTATAATCTAATGCTTTTCTGTTATACTACATATCGGATTTTTAGACTGCAAAATATTGTTATCTATTAGCAATATACTTGGGCTACATCGAGGATTTGGAGCTGCTCCAGTTTCCACTGATCATCATCTCTCAGATTTCATGATGAAGTTCTTGGAATTTTTAACTCAAAAGTACTGATAACCCGAGGATGCGACCATTCAAATTTGGTACGAAGGCTGTTGTTGTACCCTTCAGCATAGTTCCCTAGCAGTATTGCGGGACCGTCACGATATCCAATATGGTTGAAAAGGTCAATTTTACTACTTATCCCGGAGCCACTGACGAGAAAAAATACTGAGCAAAGTCTTGCTGGAAATTGGTTTGTGTGCGGTTGAAATCGGAGAATTCTATCCCGCGCCGAGATACGAGGTCTGGAGGGAGAAGGGACAGAGCAGCCACGCTGACGAAGCCAGGTCTATACACCAGTGTATTGAGGGGCGTCGAATCCTTGGGCAGGACTTTTCTGTTCACGGCCAAAAGCCTCTTGGGTCTTTGAATGTCTCCGATTCAATAGCTTGGGTATAGTGGAAAAGGCAACTCTTACAACTGGCTTCAGGGAAACACTTCGCTGAAAGCAGAATAGGCAGCTTCTTCGAAATCAAAGTGGGCATAATAAAGCACTAATGTTACCAAATCTTTGGATCCAGGGGAATTTCGGACAAATCCAAACAATTTGGTGGTGGTAGGTAGGCTGAAAGTCGGTTGAGAGCGAGTATGTGACAGCAGGAACTCCACTTCCCCACTTGGCGGAATCCTAAAATGACATAGACTGGGAAAACGGAAAATCGATTAGGGCGACTCTGAAACGTACCATCTGCAACCCAGTGGCTTGATCGATGCAGAGTTTCGAAGTCTTTGGGAGAAGCAAAGATGAGGCAAGGAGGGTCCTCTTGGAGAAGAAAATAGAGGCTCTCTCAAATTTTGGAATCGTCCCTCCGATCAACGGCCAAGCTTCCCGAAAGATGTCATCCTTAATTTTGGTCGGAATTTCTGGCAAGGAGTTGATGTGTGGAAACTTTTCATTATGGGCGCGATAGTAAGCAAAAATCTCACTTGTGTATAGCTTGGAGCAGTGCCAGGTGCACGGCTTGTCGTTTCGCTGGTTGATCGGTAAATTTTTCGGGAATCTGAAAAATAGGGTGCAAAAAAGAAGAAAAATTGAAAATTTTGAAAAATGCGTCCATCTTGATTCGTTAAATTGGCTTTCGTTCAATCTTAATCGCATCGTTATTCAATTTAAT